>CM042409.1:1834176-1844176 GCA_023634145.1 Thymallus thymallus
TGAGTCACACCTGAGCTCTGAACAGAGGGAGGGCAGAGAGAGAGAGAGAGAGAGAGAGCAAGAGAGAGAGAGAAAGAAAGAGAGAGAAAGAAAGAGAGCGAGAGAGAGCAAGAGAGAGAGAAAGAAAGAGAGAGAGAGAGAGAGAGAGAGAGAGAGAGAGAGAGAAAGAAAGAGAGAGAGAGAGAGCAAGAGAGAGAGAAAGAAAGAGAGAGAGAGAGAGAGAGAGAGAGAGAGAGAGATTAAGAGAGAGAAAGAAAGAGAGAGAGAGAGAGAGAGAGAGCAAGAGAGAGAAAGAGAGAGAGAGAGAGAGAGAGAGAGAGAGAGAGAGAGAGAGAGAGAGAGAGAGAGAGAGAGAGAGAGAGAGAGAGAGAGAGATGAAGGAGGAGGTGCCTGATGACTAGGTGTAGGTGACTAGATATACAGTAGGAAGAAAGTGACGGTTAGAGCGTTAGACCAATAACCGAAAGGTTTCTGGTTCGAATACCCAAGTCTTAACTGACTTGCCTAGTTAAATAAAGGTTAAATATATAAAAGAAAAACAGGGCTATAATGGCCTTGTGGTACCATATGAAAGAGGGTGTGATAAAACCTTTTAACCATATGAAAGAGGGTGTGATAAAACCTTTTAACCATATGAAAGAGGGTGTGATAAAACCTTTTAACCATATGAAAGAGGGTGTGATAAAACCTTTTAACCATATGAAAGAGGGTGTGATAAAACCTTTTAACCATATGAAAGAGGGTGTGATAAAACCTTTTAACCATATGAAATATAGTGTGATAAAACCTTTTAACCATATGAAATATAGTGTGATAAAACCTTTTAACCATATGAAATATAGTGTGATAAAACCTTTTAACCATATGAAATATAGTGTGATAAAAACTTTTAACCATATGAAAGAGGGTGTGATAAAACCTTTTAACCATATGAAAGAGGGTGTGATAAAACCTTTCAACCATATGAAAGATGGTATGATAAAACCTTTTAACCATATGAAAGATGGTATGATAAAACCTTTTAACCATATGAAAGATGGTATGATAAAACCTTTTAACCATATGAAAGAGGGTGTGATAAAACATTTTAACCATATGAAAGAGGGTGCGATAACACCTTTTAACCATATGAAAGAGGGTATGATAAAACCTTTTAACCATATGAAAGATGGTATGATAAAACCTTTTAACCATATGAAAGATGGTGTGATAAACCTTTTAACCATATGAAAGAGGGTATGATAAAACCTTTTAACCATATGAAAGATGGTGTGATAAACCTTTTAACCATATGATAGTTGACCTCACTCACTGATGTAAGTTGCTTTGGATAAAAGAGTCTGTGAGATGGCATATGTCATACTATATTAAAAACCCTCTCAGAAACCTTCAATACATTCACCATTCCTGGATTTTTTCAGACCATGACACACAAAGGCCGGGATTCAATCCGAGTGTTGTCGAAAATGTGGCTTTTAAAGTAAATTTCTGCCTGAACTGACATATATTTAACGTTCATCGTGAATGAGATCTTTGCAAACGCAGCAACATTTGCTTTAAAAGCAGCATTGCTTACTATGTTGGACATCCTGCGGTCGGATTGAATCCTGGCCAATATCTTATTTTAATAATTACTGAGATATGGTAAGGCAAATTCAATGTTAGTAAATAACATCCTCACCCGCTCACCCGCTCACACGCTCACCCGCTCACACGCTCACCCTCTCACCCGCTCACCCGCTCACACGCTCACACGCTCACCCGCTCACACGCTCACCCTCTCACCCACTCACCCGCTCACCCGCTCACCCGCTCACCCGCTCACATGCTCACCCGCTCACCCATTCACCCACTCACCCGCTCACACGCTCACCCTCTCACCCGCTCACCCGCTCACACGCTCACACGCTCACCCGCTCACACGCTCACCCTCTCACCCACTCACCCGCTCACCCCGCTCACACGCTCACCCGCTCACACGCTCACCCGCTCACCCGCTCACCCGCTCACCCGCTCACACGCTCACCCGCTCACCCATTCACCCACTCACAGACTGGTAACAACACTAATACTCTCATTTGTCCGCACTCCATATGTACCTGTTCACTGTAATGTTCCATCTGAAGTGCATTGAATTCCTCTTTCCAGACACAACCCATGTCTGTGAGAGATGGTGCCTGTAGATCTTCAGCCAATAATATAGGTCAGATCACACACACACACACACACACACACACACACACACACACACACACACACACACACACACACACACACACACACACACACACACACACACACACACACAGACAGACAGACAGACGCGTGCGCACACACACACACACACACACACACACACAGACACACACACATACACACACACACAGACACACACACTACACACACACATACACACACACACAGACACACACACACACACACACACACACACACACACTACACACACACACACACACACACACACACACACACACACACACAGACAGACAGACAGACGCGCGCGCACACACACACACAGACACACACAGACACACACACACACACACACACACACACACACAGACACACACACACACACACAGACACACACACACACACACACACACACACACACACACACACACACACACACTCTCTCTTATATTGGCATTATTTTCATGTTGATTAATTATCTTTTCCCTCAAAGTTCCCTGTCAAGCTGTGGAGTTTGGAGCCCCAGTAAACAACCACAACCCTGTCAAGCTGTGGAGTTTGGAGCCCCAGTAAACAACCACAACCCTGTCAAGCTGTGGAGTTTGGAGCCCCAGTAAACAACCACAACCCTGTCAAGCTGTGGAGTTTGGAGCCCCAGTAAACAACCACAACCCTGTCAAGCTGTGGAGTTTGGAGCCCCAGTAAACAACCACAACCCTGTCAAGCTGTGGAGTTTGGAGCCCCAGTAAACAACCACAACAGAAGCTAAAATACAATATTATGTCCAATGGTCGTTGTTAATCCAGATGTTATTGGTCACATACACATAGCAGATGTTATTGGTCACATACACATAGCAGATGTTATTGGTCACATACACATAGCAGATGTTATTGGTCACATACACATAGCAGATGTTATTGGTCACATACACATAGCAGATGTTATTGGTCACATACACATAGCAGATGTTATTGGTCACATACACATAGCAGATGTTATTGGTCACATACACATAGCAGATGTTATTGGTCACATACACATAGCAGATGTTATTGGTCACATACACATAGCAGATGTAGTGCTGGTGTAGTGTAATGCTTGTGTTCCTCGCTCCAACAGTGCAGTACTATCTAACAAATACTATCTAACAAATAATATCTATCAAATACTATCTAACAAATAATATCTATCAAATACTATCTAACAAATAATATCCATCAAATAATATCTAACAAATAATATCTATCAAATACTATCTAACAAATAATATCTATCAAATACTATCTAACAAATAATATCTATCAAATACTATCTAACAAATAATATCTATCAAATAATATCTAACAAATAATATCTAACAAATAATATCTAACAAATAATATCTAACAAATAATATCTATCAAATAATATCTAACAAATAATATCTAACAAATAATATCTATCAAATAATATCTAACAAATAATATCTAACAAATAATATCTAACAAATGATATCTATCAAATACTATCTAACAAATAATATCTATCAAATAATATCTAACAAATAATATCTAACAAATAATATCTAACAAATAATATCTATCAAATAATATCTATCAAATAATATCTAACAAATAATATCTATCAAATAATATCTAACAAATAATATCTAACAAATAATATCTAACAAATGATATCTATCAAATACTATCTAACAAATAATATCTATCAAATAATATCTAACAAATAATATCTAACAAATAATATCTAACAAATAATATCTAACAAATGATATCTATCAATTCACACACATCTAAAAGTAAAATAATGGACTAAAGAACTATATAAATATTAGGATGAGCAACGTTGGAGTGGCATTGACTAGAAAACAGTAGAATAGAATACAGTGTATATGAGATGAGTGAAGCAGTTAACTCCTGTTAACAGTTCCATTAGATGTCCCACAGCCCAGCCAATCAGTTTATTAACTTCATCTCCCCTGGGGAAAAAGTATCAAGACATCATTTCACCGTGCTACTTGCCTGGCATTTAGTTTGGTATAGTGGGGTTTAATAACTTTTTAATTCAACTAGGCAAGTCAGTTAAGAACAAATTCTTAGTTACAATGACGGCCTACACCGGCCAGACTCGGACGACGCTGGGCCAATTGTGCGCTGCTCTATGGGACTCACAATCACTGTCACCAAAAGGTTTCACATAACAGAAAGGCAGTCTGATTCAACACTACTGTATGTGTATGTATACACTGTCAGATTAATATGATATAATACTATGTAGGTAAACACATGGAATCTACTTTCCTGGTCGAGATCGATATGAGTTGCAATCCTCCTGTTGAGAGCTGAGCTGTGATGGATTTCAGGCAGAAATCATAAAACCCAATGTTGAAATGTAGTGTTTGACACCTCAGGGATCTTGACATCTTGCTGTGCCGATTTCTAGAGGGAGATCACAGCATTGTAATAGGTTCGTCTTGGTCTGTGGACGGGGAGGGTACGATGGAAGTTTTACAGCCCAGAGAGTGCTGAGACCTTTTGATCAACATAATAATATTTTAATTCAGCCCTAACCCCGATAGCCTAACACACACACACACACACACACACACACACACACACACACACACACACACACACACACACACACACACACACACACACACACACACACACACACACACACACACACACACACACAGCTGACAATGACATATACGCTCTCCACGCACGGAATCCCCTAGTCCCTTCTCATCACTCCAGCAGAGAGAACATAACAAGTCAGATTGGAGCAGCCAACCAACGAACAGATCAGAGCTCAGATTAACTTCTAAAGTCTTAGCGGTCATAACAAGTCTGATTAATATATTCAACACAGTTAAAGACATTTTCAAATGTTTTGTCAAACAGGCGTTAGAAGTTCAGAACAAGGAAGTGTAGGCTATATATAGAAACAGTGACGCTCAAATAAAAAATCATGGTTCAGTGGTCTAAGACACTGCATCTCAGTGTTAGAGGAGTCACTACAGACAACCTGGTTCAGTGGTCTAAGACACTGCATCTCAGTGCTAGAGGAGTCACTACAGACAACCTGGTTCAGTGGTCTAAGACACTGCATCTCAGTACTAGAGGAGTCACTACAGACAACCTGGTTCAGTGGTCTAAGACACTGCATCTCAGTGCTAGAGGAGTCACTACAGACAACCTGGTTCAGTGGTCTAAGACTGCTAAGTTGCCAGAATCTTGCACTATCCTTAAAATATCTTTAAAATATGAACAAAATAAGAGTTGAAGGCATTCACATTGACATTCAGTGATATAAGGGAAATATTCAGATTGGTGTTTAGTCATTGAAAATATCAACTAACAATCATCATGTTGTAGCTACCTGCCTGCCTGGAGAAACAATCATTAACCATCACACAACTCACACACTGGAATACATCAAGTGCAGCAAAGCAAATCCAGTACATTTTGACATCATGTGGTCGCCTGCCACAACTTAATTAACAACCATATATCCTCTCTCCCTCCCCCTCTCTCTGCCTCTCCCACTGCCTCTTTCTCTCTCTTTCAGTATCTTCCTCTCCATCTCTCTGTCTCTCCCTCTTTCTCTCTCTTTCAGTCTCTCCCTCTCCATCTCTCTCTCTCCCTCTCCATCTCTCTGTCTCTCCCTCTCCATCTCTCTGTCTCTCTCACTTTCTCTCTCTTTCAGTGTCTCCCTCTCCATCTCTCTGTCTCTCCCTCTCCATCTCTCTGTCGCTCCCTCTCCATCTCTCTGTCGCTCCCTCTCCATCTCTCTCACTCCCTCTCCATCTCTCTCACTCCCTCTCCATCTCTCTGTCGCTCCCTCTCCATCTCTCTCACTCCCTCTCCATCTCTCTCACTCCCTCTCCATCTCTCTGTCGCTCCCTCTGCATCTCTCTGTCTCTCCCTCTTTCTCTCTCTTTCAGTCTCTCCCTCTCCATCTCTCTGTCTCTCCCTCTCCATCTCTCTGTCTCTCCCTCTCCATCTCTCTGTCGCTCCCTCTCCATCTCTCTGTCGCTCCCTCTGCATCTCTCTGTCTCTCCCTCTTTCTCTCTCTTTCAGTCTCTCCCTCTCCATCTCTCTGTCGCTCCCTCTCCATCTCTCTGTCTCTCCCTCTCCATCTCTCTGTCGCTCCCTCTCCATCTCTCTGTCTCTCCCTCTCCATCTCTCTGTCGCTCCCTCTCCATCTCTCTGTCGCTCCCTCTCCATCTCTCTGTCTCTCCCTCTCCACTGGGCGAAAAGGGTCAATATCAGGGGATATCTTTATATATATACAGTATATTTTGACTGGTACTGTATATGTCCGGATATTGTTATTAGATGTAAGGAGAAGACGTGCTTTAGATACGCATGTCCTTTATTTCAGATAGGAAGCTAGTATATTCTCTGTAATGTCCTCTATTTCAGATAGGAAGCTAGGATATTCTCTGTAATGTCCTCTATTTCAGATAGGAAGCTAGGATATTCTCTGTAATGTCCTCTATTTCAGATAGGAAGCTAGGATATTCTCTGTAATGTCCTCTATTTCAGATAGGAAGCTAGGATATTCTCTGTAATGTCCTCTATTTCAGATAGGAAGCTAGGATATTCTCTGTAATGTCCTCTATTTCAGATAGGAAGCTAGGATATTCTCTGTAATGTCCTCTATTTCAGATAGGAAGCTAGGATATTCTCTGTAATGTCCTCTATTTCAGATAGGAAGCTAGGATATTCTCTGTAATGTCCTCTATTTCAGATAGGAAGCTAGGATATTCTCTGTAATGTCCTCTATTTCAGATAGGAAGCTAGGATATTCTCTGTAATGTCCTCTATTTCAGATAGGAAGCTAGGATATTCTCTGTAATGTCCTTTATTTCAGATAGGAAGCTAGTATATTCTCTGTAATGTCCTTTATTTCAGATAGGAAGCTAGGATATTCTCTGTAATGTCCTCTATTTCAGATAGGAAGCTAGGATATTCTCTGTAATGTCCTTTATTTCAGATAGGAAGCTAGTATATTCTCTGTAATGTCCTCTATTTCAGATAGGAAGCTAGGATATTCTCTGTAATGTCCTCTATTTCAGATAGGAAGCTAGGATATTCTCTGTAATGTCCTCTATTTCAGATAGGAAGCTAGGATATTCTCTGTAATGTCCTCTATTTCAGATAGGAAGCTAGGATATTCTCTGTAATGTCCTTTATTTAAGATAGGAAGCTAGTATATTCTCTGTAATGTCCTCTATTTCAGATAGGAAGCTAGGATATTCTCTGTAATGTCCTTTATTTCAGATAGGAAGCTAGTATATTCTCTGTAATGTCCTTTATTTCAGATAGGAAGCTAGGATATTCTCTGTAATGTCCTCTATTTCAGATAGGAAGCTAGGATATTCTCTGTAATGTCCTTTATTTCAGATAGGAAGCTAGTATATTCTCTGTAATGTCCTCTATTTCAGATAGGAAGCTAGGATATTCTCTGTAATGTCCTCTATTTCAGATAGGAAGCTAGGATATTCTCTGTAATGTCCTCTATTTCAGATAGGAAGCTAGGATATTCTCTGTAATGTCCTCTATTTCAGATAGGAAGCTAGGATATTCTCTGTAATGTCCTTTATTTAAGATAGGAAGCTAGTATATTCTCTGTAATGTCCTTTATTTCAGATAGGAAGCTAGGATATTCTCTGTAATGTCCTCTATTTCAGATAGGAAGCTAGGATATTCTCTGTAATGTCCTCTATTTCAGATAGGAAGCTAGGATATTCTCTGTAATGTCCTTTATTTCAGATAGGAAGCTAGGATATTCTCTGTAATGTCCTCTATTTCATATAGGAAGCTAGGATATTCTCTGTAATGTCCTCTATTTCATATAGGAAGCTAGGATATTCTGTGTAATGGGACTGTTTCTACATGAGTCCAGGGAGATATCTGGGGTGAGATCCCATCAAGATACACCCCTGATGCTCGTGCACCCGCTTAGATATTTGTAGAATATTCTAACTCCGTAAAGGGTTAGTGTCAACATAATGACATAGCTAAGTCTTTATACTTAAGCATGAACGAATCCACATACTTTTGTATATATAGTATATCTACTGAAATGAGGAATTCTGGGAGAAATACTGATCCATAAATGATCAGTTAATGACGACAGTAGCGTCAGGTCATCACCTGAGACCAGTGTTGTGTAGGGTGACCAAGTGCTGCAGATTCTCTTAATGTTTCTGCCAATCTATTCATGTAGATGTTAGATAGTGTTGGACTTATTGACCCTGTTTCACTCCACGTCCCGGAGAGAAGAAGTCTGTTTTCTTGTCGCCAATTTTAACCACACATTTGTTTTTAGTGTACATTGATTTAATAACATCATATGTTTTCCCTCCAATACCACTTTCTATTAGTTTATAAAAAAGACATTGATTCCAAACTGAATCAGATGCTTTCTTGAAGTCTACAAAACACCAGTAGATGTAGCCTTAGTTTTGGTTTACTTGTTGGTCAGTTAGAGTGAGGAGGTTGTAAATGTGGTCTGTTGTTCGGTCATTTTTTAAAATCCAATCTGTCTTCTGTTCGGGACGTTGTGTTCATCAAGGAAATGATGTCATCCTGCAGAGAGGTTTACCCAGGTTGCTGCTGACGCTAATTCCTCTGTAATTATCTGGGTCAAATTTGTCTCCATTTGTATAGATTGGTGATCAACCCTTGGTTCCAAATATCGGGGAAAATACCTGCAGTGATGATAATGTTGAAGAGTTTTTTTTCACTTTGTCATAGTTGTTTCTGGAGGGGTATGTGGGGAGGGATAGGTTGTTTCTGGAGGGGTATGTGGGGAGGGATAGGTTGTTTCTGGAGGGGTATGTGGGGAGGGAAAGGTTGTTTCTGGAGGGGTATGTGGGGAGGGAAAGGTTGTTTCTGGAGGGTTATGTGGGGAGGGATAGGTTGTTTCTGGAGGGGTATGTGTGGAGGGATAGGTTGTTTCTGGAGGGGTATGTGGGGAGGGAAAGGTTGTTTCTGGAGGGGTATGTGGGGAGGGATAGGTTGTTTCTGGAGGGGTATGTGGGGAGGGATAGGTTGTTTCTGGAGGGGTATGTGGGGAGGGAAAGGTTGTTTCTGGAGGGGTATGTGGGGAGGGATAGGTTGTTTCTGGAGGGGTATGTGGGGAGGGAAAGGTTGTTTCTGGAGGGGTATGTGGGGAGGGATAGGTTGTTTCTGGAGGGGTATGTGGGGAGGGATAGGTTGTTTCTGGAGGGGTATGTGGGGAGGGATAGGTTGTTTCTGGAGGGGTATGTGGGGAGGGATAGGTTGTTTCTGGAGGGGTATGTGGGGAGGGATAGGTTGTTTCTGGAGGGGTATGTGGGGAGGGAAAGGTTGTTTCTGGAGGGGTATGTGGGGAGGGATAGGTTGTTTCTGGAGGGGTATGTGGGGAGGGATAGGTTGTTTCTGGAGGGGTATGTGGGGAGGGATAGGTTGTTTCTGGAGGGGTATGTGGGGAGGGATAGGTTGTTTCTGGAGGGGTATGTGGGGAGGGATAGGTTGTTTCTGGAGGGGTATGTGGGGAGGGAAAGGTTGTTTCTGGAGGGGTATGTGGGGAGGGAAAGGTTGTTTCTGGAGGGGTATGTGGGGAGGGATAGGTTGTTTCTGGAGGGGTATGTGGGGAGGGATAGGTTGTTTCTGGAGGGGTATGTGGGGAGGGATAGGTTGTTTCTGGAGGGGTATGTGGGGAGGGATAGGTTGTTTCTGGAGGGGTATGTGGAGAGGGAAAGGTTGTTTCTTCCTGGTAGGTGTTT
>CM042409.1:1846676-1864176 GCA_023634145.1 Thymallus thymallus
CCCTGGCTGAAGGCGAGTCAACTGCTTTATTAAATTAATCTCATTAGAAGGACTGCGTATCATAATATTCCACCTCACAGGTACCACATCACCTCCCTGTGCCCCAACACATCACACAATATTGAAGCCACAGTCCTGTGTTTGTCTGTGTTGCAGCCCAGTGGCAGCCCCACCACTTGGTTTGGTACAGTCTTAGAAGTAAAGGTGCTATCTAGAACCTAAAAGGGATCTTCGGCTGTCCCCATAAGAGAACCCTTTGAAGAACCATTTTTGGTTCCAGGCAGAACCTTTTTGGTTCCAGGAAGAACCTTTTTGAGTTCCATGTAGAACCCTTTACGCAGAGGGTTCTACATGGAACCCAAAATACTTCTGACTGGAACCAAAAAGGGTTCTTCAAAGGGTTCTCCTACGGGGACAGCCGAAGAACCCTTTTTTTCTAAGAGTGTAGCGCAACGATCAGCCTCACCTCTTCATCCCCACTACATCACATCACACTGTTTTCTGGCTGGCAGTATTACTTAAAGCCACAATCCTGTAGTTGTCTGTGTTTCAGCCCAAACGGCAGCCCAGCCAATTCACTTGGTTTGGTAAAGATAAGCCTAGCACCGACACCCAACACACCACCTCACCTACATTTACTGTAGCTTCCCAATCTCCAACACATTCAGTCAGCCTAGCCAAGGCTAAAAATGATCTGCCTGACAAACAACAACCTGCCTGAAACAATGACCTGCCTGACAGGAGCCTGGCTGAGTGAGTAGGTTCAGTTTTATCAATACAAGCAAGATGGTGCAGATAGACTGATCCTCCTCCTCCTCCTCCTCCTCCTCCTCCTCCTCCTCCTCATCTCCTCCTCCTCCTCCTCCTCCTCCTCCTCCTCCTCCTCCTCCTCCTCCTCATCGTCCCCTCCTCCTCATCTCCTCTTCCTCCTCCTCCTTCTGATCCTCCTCCTCCTCATCTCCTCCTCCTCCTCCTTCCCCTCCTCCTCCTCCTCATCCCCCCCCCACCCTCCTACTCATGCCTACTCTCGTCTTTCCTGTCTGTTGCATCAGCCGCTCCCTGGTGAAGCATTTCTGCTCTAAGACTCCTGTTTCTGTTGTTAAAAATGTATGGCTCAATTGAATAACCTTCAGTAGAGTTTTCTAGCCTTCAAAGTGACTAGATTATTTTGCCCTCAAAATAAATCCAACCCTGTGCAAAAGTTCAATGATATTATACTGTACACACTGTGTGCTCTGTGTACAAGATGAAGGCTATCTCTTCCTGCTCTGCCGTAGACCGTAGATCAATAGTATAGCATGCTGCGAAAGATGAGACTGGTCTGCTTAAAAACAGATTAGTTGAAACTGTTGCTCCAGGGTTTTACAGAATTATTATATATATATATATATATATATATATATATGTATATATATATACAGTGGGGAGAACAAGTATTTGATACACTGCCGATTTTGCAGGTTTTCCCACGCATGTAGAAGTCTGTAATTTTTATCATAGGTACTCTTCAACTGTGAGTGATGGAATCTAAAACAAAAATCCAGAAAATCACATTGTATGATTTTTAAGTAATTAATTTGCATTTTATTGCATGACATAAGTATTTGATACATCAGAAAAGCAGAACTTAATATTTGGTACAGAAACCTTTTGTTTGCAATTACAGAGATCATACGTTTCCTGTAGTTCTTGACCAGGTTTGCACACACTGCAGCAGGGATTTTGGCCCACTCCTCCATTCAGATCCTTCAGGTTTTGGGGCTGTCGCTGGGCAATACGGACTTTCAGCTCCCTCCAAAGATTTTCTATTGGGTTCAGGTCTGGAGACTGGCTAGGCCACTCCAGGACCTTGAGATGCTTCTTACGGAGCCACTCCTTAGTTGCCCTGGCTGTGTGTTTCGGGTCGTTGTCATGCTGGAAGACCCAGCCACGACCCATCTTCAATGCTCTTACTGAGGGAAGGAGGTTGTTGGCCAAGATCTCGCGATACATGGCCCCATCCATCCTCCCCTCAATACGGTGCAGTCGTCCTGTCCCCTTTGCAGAAAAGCATCCCCAAAGAATGATGTTTCCACCTCCATGCTTCACGGTTGGGATGGTGTACTTGGGGTTGTACTCATCCTTCTTCTTCCTCCAAACACGGCGAGTGGAGTTTAGACCAAAAAGCTCAATTTTTGTCTCATCAGACCACATGACCTTCTCCCATTCCTCTGGATCATCCAGATGGTCATTGGCAAACTTCCGACGGGCCTAGACATGCGCTGGCTTGAGCAGGGGGACCTTGCGTGCGCTGCAGGATTTTAATCCATGACGGCGTAGTGTATTACTAATGGTTTTCTTTGAGACTGTGGTCCCAGCTCTCTTCAGGTCATTGACCAGGTCCTGCCGTGTAGTTCTGGGCTGATCCCTCACCTTCCTCATGATCATTGATGCCCCACGAGGTGAGATCTTGCATGGTGCCCCAGACCGAGGGAGATTGACCGTCATCTTGAACTTCTTTCATTTTCTAATAATTGTGCCAACAGTTGTTGCCTTCTCACCAAGCTGCTTGCCTATTGTCCTATAGCCCATCCCAGCCTTGTGCAGGTCTACAATTTTATCCCTGATGTCCTTACACAGCTCTCTGGTCTTGGCCATTGTGGAGAGGTTGGAGTCTGTTTGATTGAGTGTGTGGACAGGTGTCTTTTATACATGTAACGAATTCAAACAGGTGCAGTTAATACAGGTAATGAGTGGAGAACAGGAGGGCTTCTTAAAGAAAAACAAACAGGTCGGTGAGAGCCGGAATTCTTACTGGTTGGTAGGTGATCAAATACTTATGTCATGCAATAAAATGCAAATTAATTATTTAAAAATCATACAATGTGATTTTTTGGATTTTTGTTTTAGATTCCGTCTCTCACAGTTGAAGAGTACCTATGATAAAAATTCCAGACCTCTACATGCTTTGTAAGTAGGGAAACCTGCAAAATCGGCAGTGTATCAAATACTTGTTCTCCCCACTGTATATAGAGAAAAGGGTTGGCCCAAGAATTGAACCCTGTGGCACCCCCATAGAAACTGCCAGAGGATCGGACAGCAGGCCCTCCGATTTGACACACTGAACTCTGTCTGAGAAGTAGTTGGAGATCCAGGCAAGGCAGTCACTTGAGAAACCAAGGCTGTTGAGTCTGCCAATAAGAATGCGGTGATTGACAGAGTCGAAAGCCTTGGCCAGATCGATGAAGACGGCTGCACAGTACTGTCTTCAATCGATGGCGGTTATGATATCGTTCAGTACCTTGAGCGTAGCTGAGGTGCACCCATGACCAGCTCGGAAATTATAGGGAATAGGGTGGCATTTGGGATGCAGACTAGGAGTTTAATTTCTGCCTTTTTCATTTTAGAAAAAGATTGTCTGTGATTCTCTCCATCTCGCGTTTCTCAAAGCCGTTGATGTGAAGAGACAAAGTCAGAGACGCCAGTTTCTATTGTTTTAGAAACACGATTGAATCCTTGAACTCTGTGTTTTGTAAGTTTCTATGGAGGCTATTGTTAGAAGCTTTGTAAGATTCAGAGTAGTACACCTGTTCAGGACTGCGTCCCAAATGGCAGCCTATTCCCTACATAGTGTGCTACCTTTGACCAGAGCCCTATGGTAGTGAACTGCACTATATATACAAAAGTATGTGGACACCCCTTCAAATTGGTGACCACCATTTCCCTCTTGCAGCGCGACACATCTCCTTCACATAGAGTTGATCAGGCTGTTGATTGTGGCCTGTGGAATGTTGTCCCACTCCTCTTCAATGGCTGTGTGATGTTGTTAGATATTTGCGGGAAACTGTAACACGCTGTTGTACACGTCGATCCAGAGAATCCCAAACATGTTCAATGGGTGACATGTCTGGTGAGTAAGCAGGCCATGGAAGAATTGGGACATTTTCACTTCCAGGAATTTGCACAGATTTTTGCAGCATGGAGCTGTGCATTATCATGCTGAAACATGAGGTGATGGCGGCGGATGAATGGCATGACAATGGGCCTCAGGATTTCATCACTGTCTCATCACTCTGTGCCTGCCCATACCATAACCCCACTGACACCATGGGGCACTCTGTTCACAGCATCAACATCAGCAAATCGCTCGCCCACACGACTCCATACACGTGGCCTGCGGTTGAGAGGCCGGTTGGACATACTGCCAAATTCTTATGGTAGAGACATGCATACAATTATCTGGCAACAGCTCTTTTGGACATTCCTGCAGTCAGCATGCCAATTGCATGCTCCCTCAAAACTTAAGACGTCTGTGGCAGTGTATTTTGTGACAAATCAACAGGTATCCAGATCATTGAGACCAAATCAACAGGTATCCAGATCATTGAGACCAAATCAACAGGTATCCAGATCATTGAGACTAAATCAACAGGTATCCAGATCATTGAGACTAAATCAACAGGTATCCAGATCATTGAGGCTAAATCAACAGGTATCCAGATCATTGAGGCTAAATCAACAGGTATCCAGATCATTGAGACTAAATCAACAGGTATCCAGATCATTGAGACTAAATCAACAGGTATCCAGATCATTGAGACTAAATCAACAGGTATCCAGATCAATGAGTGAGAGGTGAGAACAGTTGGAGTGGAAGTGTCCTATTTTATTGGTAGGCTATATATACAATCATCATTATGCAAAACTCCTTGCTCCCGTATTTGTGATCTGGTCCTTCTAGCCAGTTGTGAAAACTATCCCACTGCAAGGTTCACTGGGAAGAGATTGGAATAATCCCAGGTTGTAAATGTTTCATATGATCAATATTCAATATTTACCTGTTCAACAGATTGCATGTTTTACGTTCTTATATCAAAGGCTGCTTGCAACACTCCCACCTTGACAATGAATCCCCACTCTCCCCTCCACTGGTGTGACATGCTAACCACCAGGTACTATATAATGCAGTGATTCTGTCGACTGTTAGGAGTGTATGGAGGGCTCCTCAGGGAGTTTAGGTGCCTGGAGCATGCTGTACGTTATTAGTGCTCAGCCTAACCCTGCCTCTACCTGACGTCCTCCAACCTACAGGCTGTGTCACCAATGGTACCCTCTTCACTATATAGTGCACCATTGGGCTACGGTCAAAAGTAGCACACTATGTGGTCTCCCAAATGGTTCAGTGGTCTAAGACACTGCATCTCAGTGCTGGATGTGTCAATACAGACAACCTGGTTCAAATCCAGACTGTATTACAACAAGCTGTGATTGGGAATCCCGTAGGGTGGTGCACAGTTGTCCGGGTTTGGCCGTCATTGTAAATAGGAATGTGTTCTTAACTGACTTGCCTGGTTAAATAAAGGTAGGGTGGTGTTTGGGAAAAAATGCCAAGACTACTGTCTTCCAACCTATCTGTTTCTAATGGTCTAGTTAAATCCTTATTATTGGCAGACACAATGCTTTGAATTGTTAGTGTTCTTCGATGGTTTGTGTTCCATGATGGTATAATCTGGAATAACCCCGCACTACCCCCAATATTATACATGTTAGATATGATGGTATAATCTGGATTAAGCCCCCACTACCCCCAATATTATACATGTTAGATATGATGGTATAATCTGGATTAAGCCCCCACTACCCCCAATATTATACATGTTAGATATGATGGTATAATCTGGATTAAGCCCCCACTACCCCCAATATTATACATGTTAGATATGATGGTATAATCTGGAATAAGACCCCACTACCCCCATCATTATACATGTTAGATATGATGGTATAATCTGGATTAAGCCCCCACTACCCCCAATATTATACATGTTAGATATGATGGTATAATCTGGATTAAGCCCCCACTACCCCCAATATTATACATGTTAGATATGATGGTATAATCTGGATTAAGCCCCCACTACCCCCAATATTATACATGTTAGATATGATGGTATAATCTGGATTAAGCCCCCACTACCCCCAATATTATACATGTTAGATATGATGGTATAATCTGGAATAAGACCCCACTACCCCCATCATTATACATGTTAGATATGATGGTATAATCTGGATTAAGCCCCCACTACCCCCAATATTATACATGTTAGATATGATGGTATAATCTGGATTAAGCCCCCACTACCCCCAATATTATACATGTTAGATATGATGGTATAATCTGGATTAAGCCCCCACTACCCCCAATATTATACATGTTAGATATGATGGTATAATCTGGAATAAGACCCCACTACCCCCAATATTATACATGTTAGATATGATGGTATAATCTGGAATAAGACCCCACTACCCCCATCATTATACATGTTAGATATGATGGTATAATCTGGAATAACCCCGCACTACCCCCAATATTATACATGTTAGATATGATGGTATAATCTGGAATAACCCCCCACTACCCCCAATCATTATACATGTTAGATATGATGGTATAATCTGGAATAACCCCGAACTACCCCCAATATTATACATGTTAGATATGATGGTATAATCTGGAATAACCCCGCACTACCCCCAATATTATACATGTTAGATATGATGGTATAATCTGGAATAACCCTGCACTACCCCCAATATTATACATGTTAGATATGATGGTATAATCTGGAATAAGACCCCACTACCCCCATCATTATACATGTTAGATATGATGGTATAATCTGGAATAAGCCTGCACTACCCCCAATATTATACATGTTAGATATGATGGTATAATCTGGAATAACCCCGCACTACCCCCAATATTATACATGTTAGATATGATGGTATAATCTGGAATAACCCCGCACTACCCCCAATATTATACATGTTAGATATGATGGTATAATCTGGATTAAGCCCCCACTACCCCCAATATTATACATGTTAGATATGATGGTATAATCTGGATTAAGCCCCCACTACCCCCAATATTATACATGTTAGATATGATGGTATAATCTGGATTAAGCCCCCACTACCCCCAATATTATACATGTTAGATATGATGGTATAATCTGGAATAAGACCCCACTACCCCCATCATTATACATGTTAGATATGATGGTATAATCTGGATTAAGCCCCCACTACCCCCAATATTATACATGTTAGATATGATGGTATAATCTGGAATAAGACCCCACTACCCCCATCATTATACATGTTAGATATGATGGTATAATCTGGAATAAGCCTGCACTACCCCCAATATTATACATGTTAGATATGATGGTATAATCTGGAATAACCCCGCACTACCCCCAATATTATACATGTTAGATATGATGGTATAATCTGGAATAACCCCGCACTACCCCCAATATTATACATGTTAGATATGATGGTATAATCTGGATTAAGCCCCCACTACCCCCAATATTATACATGTTAGATATGATGGTATAATCTGGAATAAGACCCCACTACCCCCAATATTATACATGTTAGATATGATGGTATAATCTGGAATAAGACCCCACTACCCCCATCATTATACATGTTAGATATGATGGTATAATCTGGAATAACCCCGCACTACCCCCAATATTATACATGTTAGATATGATGGTATAATCTGGAATAACCCCCCACTACCCCCAATCATTATACATGTTAGATATGATGGTATAATCTGGAATAACCCCGAACTACCCCCAATATTATACATGTTAGATATGATGGTATAATCTGGAATAACCCTGCACTACCCCCAATATTATACATGTTAGATATGATGGTATAATCTGGAATAACCCCGCACTACCCCCAATATTATACATGTTAGATATGATGGTATAATCTGGAATAACCCTGCACTACCCCCAATATTATACATGTTAGATATGATGGTATAATCTGGAATAAGACCCCACTACCCCCATCATTATACATGTTAGATATGATGGTATAATCTGGAATAAGCCTGCACTACCCCCAATATTATACATGTTAGATATGATGGTATAATCTGGAATAACCCCGCACTACCCCCAATATTATACATGTTAGATATGATGGTATAATCTGGAATAACCCCGCACTACCCCCAATATTATACATGTTAGATATGATGGTATAATCTGGATTAAGCCCCCACTACCCCCAATATTATACATGTTAGATATGATGGTATAATCTGGAATAAGCCCCCACTACCCCCAATATTATACATGTTAGATATGATGGTATAATCTGGAATAAGACCCCACTACCCCCATCATTATACATGTTAGATATGATGGTATAATCTGGAATAAGCCTGCACTACCCCCAATATTATACATGTTAGATATGATGGTATAATCTGGAATAAGCCTGCACTACCCCCAATATTATACATGTTAGATATGATGGTATAATCTGGAATAACCCCGCACTACCCCCAATATTATACATGTTAGATATGATGGTATAATCTGGAATAACCCTGCTCTACCCCCAATATTACACATGTTAGATATGATGGTATAATCTGGAATAACCCCGCACTACCCCCAATATTATACATGTTAGATATGATGGTATAATCTGGAATAACCCTGCACTACCCCCAATATTATACATGTTAGATATGATGGTATAATCTGGATTAAGCCCCCACTACCCCCAATATTATACATGTTAGATATGATGGTATAATCTGGAATAAGCCCCCACTACCCCCAATATTATACATGTTAGATATGATGGTATAATCTGGAATAACCCCCCACTACCCCCATCATTATACATGTTAGATATGATGCTACAGCCTGGATTATAAACTGGGTGGTTCGAGCCCTGAATACTGATTGGCTGACAGCCGCGCTATACCACGGGAATAACAAAACATGTATTTTTTCTGCTCTAATTATGTTGGTAACTAGTTTATAATAGCAATAAAGTATAGGGCCAATATATGTACCACGGCTAAGGACTGCATTAAGCCACTCCGAGTTGCGTCGTGCCTAAGAACAGCCCTTAGCTGTGGTATATTGTCCGTATACCACACCTCCTTGTGCCTTATTGCTTAGATAACCCCCCACTACCCTCAACAACCAAAGTATATTGAAAAGTGATTTCAAACATTCTTTCAACAAAAATATGATCTATAAAACAGACACCCACAGGAAGATAAACCATTTAATGATGTAGTCATTGACTGTCAGTGGGGACTTTATCACTATTTAATATACTTTTAAAATATTTGAGATTTTCATTAGATTTTTTTCTTCTTTTATTTTACAGCCAGATGTATGTTATGTTGTCTAGTTGGTTCATTTACAATGATCTATGACTCTCATAAAGAACTGTTTAGGGATTCTAGACAGAGCCATTACCCACTGATATGATTGTATTGTCTGGGGCTGTGTCCCAAATGGCACCAGATTCATTACATAGTGCACTACTTTCAACCAGAGCCCATGCTGTGGTCAAAAGTAGTGCACTATGTAGGGAATAATGTGCCAATTAAGGACGCAGGTTTGCTGTATTGTTTTGATGTTGACTATAAAACAGACATTAGTCATAACTTCAGCAATCTTCTGCTCATCTCAGGTAGTCATTCCCCTGGTTATTACAGCATGAGTGTGTTCTCTGAACCCCATATATATCCCAAATGTACTGGAATGGCTACAGCATGGGGAATGGTATTAATATGTCTCTACTGGATGGCTACAGCATAGGGCTGGTGTTAATATGTCTCTACTGGATGGCTACAGCATGGGGGCTGGTGTTAATATGTCTCTACTGGATGGCTACAGCATGGGGGCTGGTGTTAATATGTCTCTACTGGATGGCTACAGCATGGGGGCTGGTGTTAATATGTCTCTACTGGATGGCTACAGCATGGGGGCTGGTGTTAATATGTCTCTACTGGATGGCTACAGCATGGGGGCTGGTGTTAATATGTCTCTACTGGATGGCTACAGCATGGGGGCTGGTGTTAATATGTCTCTACTGGATGGCTACAGCATGGGGGCTGGTGTTAATATGTCTCTACTGGAATGGCTACAGCATGGGGGCTGGTGTTAATATGTCTCTACTGGATGGCTACAGCATGGGGGCTGGTGTTAATATGTCTCTACTGGAATGGCTACAGCATGGGGGCTGGTGTTAATATGTCTCTACTGGATGGCTACAGCATGGGGGCTGGTGTTAATATGTCTCTACTGGATGGCTACAGCATGGGGGCTGGTGTTAATATGTCTCTACTGGATGGCTACAGCATGGGGGCTGGTGTTAATATGTCTCTACTGGATGGCTACAGCATGGGGCTGGTATTAATATGTCTCTACTGGATGGCTACAGCATAGGGCTGGTGTTAATATGTCTCTACTGGATGGCTACAGCATGGGGGCTGGTGTTAATATGTCTCTACTGGATGGCTACAGCATGGGGGCTGGTGTTAATATGTCTCTACTGGATGGCTACAGCATGGGGAATGGTATTAATATGTCTCTACTGGATGGCTACAGCATAGGGCTGGTGTTAATATGTCTCTACTGGATGGCTACAGCATGGGGGCTGGTGTTAATATGTCTCTACTGGATGGCTACAGCATGGGAGCTGGTGTTAATATGTCTCTACTGGATGGCTACAGCATGGGGCTGGTATTAATATGTCTCTACTGGATGGCTACAGCATGGGGGCTGGTGTTAATATGTCTCTACTGGATGGCTACAGCATGGGGCTGGTGTTAATATGTCTCTACTGGATGGCTACAGCATGGGGGCTGGTGTTAATATGTCTCTATTGGATGGCTACAGCATGGGGGCTGGTGTTAATATGTCTCTACTGGAATGGCTGTATATCTGTCCATGCTGTATGTCTGTCTGTATATCTGTCCATGCTGTATGTCTGTCTGTATATCTGTCCATGCTGTATGTCTGTCTGTAGATCTGTCCATGCTGTATGTCTGTCTGTAGATCTGTCTGTAGAACTGTCCATGTTGTATGTCTGTCTGTATATCTGTCCATGCTGTATGTCTGTCTGTAGATATGTCCATGCTGTATGTCTGTCTGTAGATCTGTCCATGCTGTATGTCTGTCTGTAGATATGTCCATGCTGTATGTCTGTCTGTAGATATGTCCATGCTGTATGTCTGTCTGTAGATATGTCCATGCTGTATGTCTGTCTGTAGATATGTCCATGCTGTATGTCTGTCTGTAGATCTGTCCATGCTGTATGTCTGTCTGTAGATATGTCTGTATATCTGTCCATGCTGTATGTCTGTCTGTATATCTGTCCACGCTGTATGTCTGTCTGTAGATATGTCCATGCTGTGGATCTGTCTGCTTGTCTGTCTGTAGATCTGTCCATGCTGTTGATCTGTCTGTAGGTCTGTCTGTAGATCTGTCCATGCTGTTGATCTGTCTGTAGGTCTGTCTGTAGATCTGTCTGTAGGTCTGTCTGTAGATCTGTCTGTAGATCTGTCTGTAGGTCTGTCTGTAGATCTGTCTGTAGATCTGTCTGTAGATCTGTCTGTAGATCTGTCCATCCTGCCACATGATGGGAGAGAGTTGGGAGGTCAAACATGACACACTTGGCATAAAGAAGGGGTTATCTAAGGATGGATCATAATGATAGAAGGATGGATGATAAATGATAGAAGGATGGATCATAAATGATAGAAGGATGGATGATAAATGATAGAAGGATGGATGATAAATGATAGAAGGATGGATCATAAATGGTAGAAGGATGGATCATAATGATAGAAGGATGGATCATAATGATAGAAGGATGGATCATAATGATAGAAGGATGGATCATAATGATAGAAGGATGGATCATAATGATAGAAGGATGGATGATAAATGATAGAAGGATGGATCATAATGATAGAAGGATGGATCATAATGATAGAAGGATGGATGATAAATGATAGAAGGATGGATCATAATGATAGAAGGATGGATCATAATGATAGAAGGATGGATCATAAATGATAGAAGGATGGATGATAAATGATAGAAGGATGGATCATAATGATAGAAGGATGGATCATAATGGTAGAAGGATGGATCATAATGATAGAAGGATGGATGATAAATGATAGAAGGATGGATCATAAATGATAGAAGGATGGATGATAAATGATAGAAGGATGGATCATAAATGATAGAAGGATGGATCATAATGATAGAAGGATGGATGATAAAATTATATGGAAGACATGTTCTTCAGAGTGGAAGGATGCAATAGAAATAATCCATCTGCATATCTGGCTGTCTGCATATCTGTGTCTGTCTGCATACGTGTCTGTCTGCATATCTGTCTGTCTGCATATGTGTCTGTCTGCATATGTGTCTGTCTGCATACCTGTCTGTCTGCATATGTGTCTGTCTGCATGTGTGTCTGTCTGCATATGTGTCTGTCTGCATATCTGTCTGTCTGCATATCTGTCTGTCTGCCTGCATATCTGTCTGTCTGCATATCTGTCTGTCTGCATATATGTGTGTATGTCTGCATACCTGTGTCTGTCTGCATACCTGTGTCTGTCTGCTTACCTGTGTTTGTCTGCTTACCTGTGTCTGTCTGCTTACCTGTGTCTGTCTGCATACCTGCATTTCAATGGCAAAAAAAATGCTATACATCCTGTGAGATATCATACAGTTCGTTCTGAACACAGAAAATGAAGGCACAGATCAAACCGTTGGAAGGGATCTAGGAAACAATGTTATTCAGCTATAGGTCTGCATCTCAAATGTTAGGCTTTTCCCTATGTATTCCCAATGGGGCCTAGTCAAAGGTAGTGCACTATACAGGGAACAGGGTGCCATTTGGTACGTAGACTAGCTAGCATAGCAGACGTCTTGTCTTGACAAAGTAAAACTGCAATATGGTTCAATAAAAGCCCTAATGAGATCTGTGATAGCATTGGGTTTGATGGATGAACCCTCTCTGTCATTGATTGGTTTTCTCACTGCAACACTAGGTCTGCAAATGGCACCCTATGCACTAAGTAGTGCAATACTTTTGACCAGGGTCCATAAGTGCTCTGGTCAAAAGTAATGCACTATGAAGGGAATAGAGTCTCATTTGTGACACAGCCTAGGCATCTCTAGCTACAGCTATGGATATCGCTGGCTGTGATGGCATCAGATCTTTTTGTCATTGATAGCTAGTTGTCTCAAGCGGTAAGAAATACAAAATTAGTTTGATGCTTATATCAAATCTGCTGGAGTATTCATGTACTGTGAAGTACCAGATTGTTTTGCAGTAACAGGTGACAGTTATGCATAGTTCTCTCTCTCTCCATTCTCATTTTTTCTCTCTCTCTCTTTCCCTTTCTCTCCACACTTCTCCCTCCTTCTGTCTGTCCTAAGTGACTGTAATATGTATAACGTCATTGTTCTCTGTGTGAGTGCAGATCCAGCTAGGGCCTCTGACTGTGCAAGAAGAACTGTGTGTGTGTTTTAGTGGAACTACAGGAAACGCCACATGCTGTTGTCACAGCAGCCGTAGAGGGCACTGCTGGGCTGGGTAACTACATGACTTGGCCAGCCTACCTTCCCTGCTCCGCTCTACTCCCCCTGGAACACGTATGATCTGGGGCAAGAGAAATCAGTTGGTCAGCCCAGACACACATTATTAGGCTACCAACATGTACCCTAGATACCTAGTAACCAGTAATGTAACCTAGCTACCTAGTAACCAGTAATGTAACCTAGCTACCTAGTAACCAGTAATGTAACCTAGATACCTAGTAACCAGTAATGTACCCTAGATACCTAGTAACCAGTAATGTAACCTAGATACCTAGTAACCAGTAAGGTAACTCAGATACCTAGTAACCAGTAATGTACCCTAGATACCTAGTAACCAGTAATGTAACCTAGATACTAGTAACCAGTAATGTAACCTAGATACCTAGTAACCAGTAAGGTAACCTAGATACCTAGTAACCAGTAAGGTACCCTAGATACCTAGTAACCAGTAATGTACCCTAGATACCTAGTAACCAGGAATGTAACCTAGATACCTAGTAACCAGTAAGGTAACTCAGATACCTAGTAACCAGTAATGTAACCTAGATACCTAGTAACCAGTAATGTAACCTAGATACCTAGTAACCAGTAATGTAACCTAGATACCTAGTAACCAGTAAGGTAACCTAGATACCTAGTAACCAGTAAGGTAACTCAGATACCTAGTAACCAGTAATGTACCCTAGATACCTAGTAACTAGTAATGTAACCTATATACCTAGTAACCAGTAATGTAACCTAGATACCTAGTAACCAGTAATGTAACCTAAATACCTAGTAACCAGTAATGTAACCTAGATACCTAGTAACCAGTAAGGTAACCTAGATACCTAGTAACCAGTAAGGTAACTCAGATACCTAGTAACCAGTAATGTACCCTAGATACCTAGTGACCAGTAATGTAACCTAGATACCTAGTAACCAGTAAGGTAACCTAGATACCTAGTAACCAGCAATGTAACCTAGATACCTAGAAACCAGTAATGTACCCTAGATACCTAGTAACCAGTAATGTACTCTAGATACCTAGTAACCAGTAATGTAACCTAGATACCTAGTAAACAGTAAGGTAACCTAGATACCTAGTAACCAGTAAGGTAACCTAGATACCTAGTAACCAGTAAGGTAACCTAGATACCTATTTACCAGTAAGGTAACCTAGATACCTAGTAACCAGTAATGTAACCTAGATACCTAGTAACCAGTAAGGTAACCTAGATACCTAGTAACCAGTAAGGTAACCTAGATACCTAGTAACCAGTAAGGTAACCTAGATACCTAGTAACCAGTAAGGTAACTCAGATACCTAGTAACCAGTAAGGTAACTCAGATACCTAGTAACCAGTAATGTACCCTAGATACCTAGTAACCAGTAATGTAACCTAGATACCTAGTAACCAGTAAGGTAACTCAGATACCTAGTAACCAGTAATGTACCCTAGATACCTAGTAACCAGTAATGTAACCTAGATACCTAGTAACCAGTAAGGTAACCTAGATACCTAGTAACCAGTAATGTACCCTAGATACCTAGTAACCAGTAATGTAACCTAGATACCTAGTAACCAGTAATGTACCCTAGATACCTAGTAACCAGTAATGTAACCTAGATACCTAGTAACCAGTAATGTAACCTAGATACCTAGTAACCAGTAAGGTAACCTAGATACCTAGTAACCAGTAAGGTAACCTAGATACCTAGTAACCAGTAAGGTAACTCAGATACCTAGTAACCAGTAAGGTAACCTAGATACCTAGTAACCAGTAATGTAACCTAGATACCTAGTAACCAGTAAGGTAACCTAGATACCTAGTAACCAGTAAGGTAACCTAGATACCTAGTAACCAGTAAGGTAACCTAGATACCTAGTACCAGTAAGGTAACTCAGATAGATGTTGAACTCTGGTCGAGGACACACATTGACATCTACTCAAAATCGTCAGCTGAAGATCTGCTTGACTGCCCTCTAGTGACTCTAAGACTTAAAATCCCAAATAATCGTTACTCAGGATAAAACAAGAAATTAACAATCATTATTCTAAAGCACCTAAACAATGTTTGTCTAATATTTTTTTGGGTCACAGACCGCTTTCCAATTCTGTAAGATCTACAGTCTGATAAAACACAATATGTACACTTTTGCGTTATCTACATTCAGCTAGAGACAGGATATGAGGCCAGCATTAGCTGCAGGAATAGTTATGTTTCTGTGATTAATCAATAGATTCCTGTTTTCCTTCCTCGCAAGCCTGATGAACGACATTAACCTAATCAATACCCAAGTTTGTAGCTACACCCCAAATACAATCAGCAGCATTTTCAAAATACATTCAACCCAGTGCATTAACCAAGTCTAACCCTGTTCCTCCACTCTGAACTCAATACTCTGGGCCTTAGCGAAGATATTCCATAACTAACCCTGTTCCCTCACTTCTGTCATCATGAGGTGCTTTGAGATGCTAGTTAAGGACCATATCACCTCCACCTTGCCCGACACCCCAGACCCACTACACCGCCCTATCCTTGCTGGACAAGAGGAATACCTATGTGTGACTGCTGTTCATCGACTACAGCTCTGCTTTCAACACCATAGTGCCCTCAAAGCTCATCACTAAACTTAGGGCCATCAGTCTGAACCCCTCCCTGTTAAACGGGGTCCTAGACTTCCTGATGGGTCGACCCCAGATGATCTCTGCCACGCTGATCCTGAACATGGGGCTCTCCAGGGGTGTTTTTTTATCCCCCTCCTTGACTCCCTATTTACCCATGACTGCATGGCTACTCCAACTCAATCATCAAGTTTTCTGACGACACGACAGGGGTAGGCCTGATTGTGGACTACAGGAGACAGAGGAGGGAGCAGGCCCCCATCTGTGGCCCCTAAGACCCACAATAACTTCGACAGATGCACCATTGAGAGCATTCTGTTGGGCTGCATCACCACCTGGTACAGCAACTGCACCGTCCGCAACCGTAGGGTTTTCAAGAGGGTGGTGAGGTCAGCCCCAAAAGAGGAAAGAAAAAGGTCTGCCTGCCCTCCAGGACATTTACAGCACTCAGTGTCAAAGGAAGACCAAGAAGACCATCAAGGACCTCAGCCTCCCGAGTCTTGGTCTGTTCACCCTGCTACCAAATAGTAGACTTAGAGGTGCATCAAAGCTAGGACCGAAAGACAGCTTCCAGGCCATCAGACTGTTGAACAGCTTCTATTACCAGACCATCAGACTGTTGAACAGCTTCTATTACCATCAGACTGTTAAACAGCTTCTATTACCATCAGACTGTTGAACAGCTTCTATTACCATCAGACTGTTAAACAGCTTCTATTACCATCAGACTGTTGAACAGCTTCTATTACCATCAGACTGTTAAACAGCTTCTATTACCATCAGACTGTTAAACAGCTTCTATTACCATCAGACTGTTGAACAGCTTCTGTTACCATCAGACTGTTAAACAGCTTCTATTACCATCAGACTGTTAAACAGCTTCTATTACCATCAGACTGTTAAACAGCTTCTATTACCATCAGACTGTTAAACAGCTTCTATTACCATCAGACTGTTAAACAGCTTCTATTACCATCAGACTGTTGAACAGCTTCTATTACCATCAGACTGTTAAACAGCTTCTATTACCATCAGACTGTTAAACAGCTTCTATTACCATCAGACTGTTAAACAGCTTCTATTACCATCAGACTGTTAAACAGCTTCTATTACCATCAGACTGTTAAACAGCTTCTATCACCATCAGACTGTTAAACAGCTTCTATTACCATCAGACAGTTAAACAGCTTCTATTACCATCAGACTGTTGAACAGCTTCTGTTACCATCAGACTGTTAAACAGCTTCTATTACCATCAGACTGTTGAACAGCTTCTATTACCATCAGACTGTTAAACAGCTTCTATTACCATCAGACTGTTAAACAGCTTCTATTACCATCAGACTGTTGAACAGCTTCTATTACCAGACCATCAGACTGTTGAACAGCTTCTATTACCATCAGACTGTTGAACAGCTTCTATTACCATCAGA
>CM042409.1:1866676-1881676 GCA_023634145.1 Thymallus thymallus
CTCTCTCTCTCTCTCTCTCTCTCTCTCTCTCTCTCTGTCTATCTATCTCTCTATCTCTCTCTCTCTCTCTCTCTGTCTCTCTCTCTCTCTATATCTCTCTCTCTCTCTCTGTCTCTCTCTCTCTCTCTCTCTCCATCTCTCTCTCTCTCTATCTCTCTCTCTCTCTCTCTCTCTGTCTCTCTCTCTCTCTCTGCATTATCTGCATTTTCTGTATTCATTATTTAAAGTCCATAGAAACACATTGAATAACACATTCATATATGGCAAAAAAGATAGTAAAAAATAACTTAGAAGGAAGAAGGTTTTGAAGTGTCTGTCTTAAATCTAGGAGATATAGATATAGATATAGTTATAGATATAGATATAGATATTAATTATATAGATATATATATATATAGATATAGTTATAGATATAGATATAGTTATACATATAGATATAGATATAGATATAGATATAGTTATAGATATAGATGATATAGATATAGATATAGGTATAGATATAGGTATAGATATAGATATAGATGATATAGATATAGATATAGTTATAAATATAGATATAGATATAGTTATAGATATAGATGATATAGATATAGATATAGTTATAGATATAGATATAGATATAGTTATAGATATAGATATAGTTATAGATATAGATTTAGATATAGATATAGTTATAGATATAGATGATATAGATATAGTAATATATATAGATATAGATATAGTTATAGATATAGATATAGTTATAGATATAGATATAGTTATAGATATAGATTATATAGATATAGATTATATAGATATAGTTATAGATATAGGTATAGATATAGGTATAGATATAGGTATAGATATAGATATAGATATAGATATAGATATAGATATAGATGATATAGATCAGATCATGGAACAAAGCGACAATGATACGGTGTCTCAATTTTCAGGTAATAAAGTATATTGAATGCAATGAGCCACCCCATTATTGCAACACCCTGAATCTTGTGTCTGCGTAGAGTTTGTATCTTTTATACCCATTCAGTTAAAGCTCAGTTCCTTGTTTCTCTCGTTTTGGCTTCCCTTGATGTAGGAACTGTGTTGGTAGGTACATGGAATATAATGTTTATAGCTTCTTGCTGTGGCAACCCAATGATCATTGGCTACCCTTTTGCTAGCCAATGAGAGCTTGGCTCATCGGGGAACACAAAGATAACATTAGATGGTTGTCTGGCTGTCTGGATAATTCTGCCGGAACAGAGATGAGATGTCATCAAATTAAAAAAGTAATATTCACAACTGAAATATTTTATTTAAATAAAGTAATATGAATAAATTATGGTTAATAAGTGATAAGCATTAATGACCAGTCACTACCAGCATGAGGCTCTTAGTAGCCCTTTCCTGCAGTCAAATGACCCAGTGGCCTCACGGATAAAATGTTATTAATATTTTTCATAATTTCATAATTATTAAACATTATTTAGCAAACCTGCTGGAATTCTGGTGTTTTATGTCAAATGGTTTTGTTATTTTTCAGTCTACTGTGATGTATATCAAGTGTAATGTTAGGATGCAATCTCAAAATGTAACACATTTCAACTCTATACTGACATGGTACAGGCCATAACCATGTGTGTGAGGTGTATACTTTTGTTTCAAAGTAGATGTGTTTAAGACTACCAAGAAACACTCTGTGTGATCCTGATTTAGCCCACTGCAGTTAAAGGTTAGTAATAGCTTTATTCTGTGTTGTTAGCAACTGTCAGGTCCTGACTGAGGGCAGGCCTCTTGAATCCTCTATGGTGGCCGAGAGGCCACAGTCAGTTCTAGCAAACTCTATTGTCAGTTTGGTAGGCAGCTGT
Source organism: Thymallus thymallus (assembly GCA_023634145.1). Classification (NCBI taxonomy): domain Eukaryota; kingdom Metazoa; phylum Chordata; class Actinopteri; order Salmoniformes; family Salmonidae; genus Thymallus; species Thymallus thymallus. The sequence goes on from CM042409.1 coordinate 1,868,527, forward strand.
CTTGAGTTGTCTCTAATTAGGGATTCTATTTATGTTAAGGTGTGATTCCACCTGTGTTGTGGTTTCTTCTGTGTGATTCTACCTGTGTTGTGGTTTCTTCTGTGTGATTCTACCTGTGTTGTGGTTTCTTCTGTGGGATTCTACCTGCGTTGTGGTTTCTTCTGTGTGATTCTACCTGTGTTGTGGTTTCTTCTGTGTGATTATACCTGTGTTGTGGTTTCTTCTGTGTGATTCTACCTGCGTTGTGGTTTCTTCTGTGTGATTCACCTGTGTTGTGGTTTCTTCTGTGTGATTCTACCTGTGTTGTGGTTTCTTCTGTGTGATTCTACCTGTGTTGTGGTTTCTTCTGTGTGATTCTACCTGCGTTGTGGTTTCTTCTGTGTGATTCTACCTGTGTTGTGGTTTCTTCTGTGTGATTATACCTGTGTTGTGGTTTCTTCTGTGTGATTCTACCTGCGTTGTGGTTTCTTCTGTGTGATTCACCTGTGTTGTGGTTTCTTCTGTGTGATTCTACCTGTGTTGTGGTTTATTCTGTGTGATTCTACCTGTGTTGTGGTTTCTTCTGTGTGATTCTACCTGTGTTGTGGTTTCTTCTGTGTGATTCTACCTGTGTTGTGGTTTATTCTGTGTGATTCTACCTGTGTTGTGGTTTCTTCTGTGTGATACATTCATTCACACAAGTCCTTTGTTTTTCAACATGAATAAAGATGTCTTCTTGCATCTCCCGATCTGCACCATGTTTCCAACCCTTGCACCATGACAGCAACAATGGAATGTTTAAACATTTTGGGCAATTGAATGTTCACTATTTGACTTTGGATTTTTATTTTTTTATTTGTAACCTTTATTTAACTCGGCAAGTCAGTTAAGAACAAATTCTGATTTACAATGATGGCCTACCTACAGGGTCAGCCATAGTAGTACGGCGCCCCTGGAGCCAATTAGGGTTAAGTGCCTTGCTCAAGGACACATCAACAGGTTTGTTTCACCTCGTCATATTGGGAGTTCGAACCAGAGACCTTTCAGTTACTGGCCCAACACTCCTACCGCGAGGCTACCTGAGGCCCCTAATGAATGATTCATGGATTTAATGTAAAACATGTTTAACTAACCAAAACTACCTAAACTACCTAAACCTAAACTAATCACTCAGCATTAACCAACTGTTGAGCTTTTTGCTTTAAGCATAATTAAACACAATAGAATCTGAATTGAATAGCTTTTTTCCTACCAATGTTGAACTCACATTGTACAATGATTCCTAGACTGCGTAAAAAATGGCACCCTATCCCCTATGTAGTGCACTGCTACACTACTCCTACAAGAGCAGTGCACTACATAGGGAATAGGGTGCCATTTGGGACACATAACTAGTTGGGTAGGAACAGATTTTGTTCACTCAGGAAAACACACTTTCACTCACATGCAAATGTTTTGAATCTACCTATACTATGTATCCTCCATCACCACTCACATTCTTCAGTGAACAAGTACAGTGTCTAAACCACCTGACCTACTTTATGTGAGTACATGTACTTTATGTGACTTGACCTTTGACATTAAGATCGTAAATCAACACTCACATTTCTGAGTGAGTAAAATGCATTCCTACTAATTAGGAATGCTGATGGCTCCCAAATGGCACGGCTATTCCTTATGTTGTTCACTACTGTTGACCATGGACCGTATTGTTAAGCGTCTCCCAGATGTCTTAAAACTTGTATTAAAGGTGCCTAGGCCTTTGTTGTGTGTGTGTGTGTGTGTGTGTGTGTGTGTGTGTGTGTGTGTGTGTGTGTGTGTGTGTGTGTGTGTGTGTGTGTGTGTGTGTGTGTGTGTGTGTGTGTGTGTGTGTGTGTGTGTGTGTGTGTGTGTGTGTGTGTGTCTGTGTGTCTGTGTGTGTGTGTGTGTGTGTGTGTGTGCGTGCATGTGAAATACACTGTGTGGACGTTTAGGCCTAGGTGGTAGTGGTGGAGGGGATACTGGTAGTGGTGGAGGGGATGCTGGTAGTGGTGGAGGGGATGCTGGTAGTGGTGGAGGGGATGCTGGTAGTGGTGGAGGGGATGCTGGTAGTGGTGGAGGGGATGCTGGTAGTGGTGGAGGGGATGCTGGTAGTGGTGGAGGGGATGCTGGTAGTGGTGGAGGGGATGCTGGTAGTGGTGGAGGGGATGCTGGTAGTGGTGGAGGGGATGCTGGTAGTGGTGGAGAGGATGCTGGTAGTGGTGGAGGGGATGCTGGTAGTGGTGGAGGGGATGCTGGTAGTGGTGGAGGGGATGCTGGTAGTGGTGGAGGGGATGCTGGTAGTGGTGGAGGGGATGCTGGTAGTGGTGGAGGGGATGCTGGTAGTGGTGGAGGGGATGCTGGAGAATAACGTTTGAATCTCATTGTAGAATGTGATAATCATTCTGGTTGCTTCGCAGGTCATGCTTGGCACTCACTGTTTAGTTATGGAATTCCAACCACATAGCCTTGGCATAAATATTTATCCATTAATATTAGATTTTATTTTTTGGGTTATTAAGGATGATGTGCAAAGCTGCAAAGGCTGCAGGATTTTCACAGGATAAGTTGGCCCGTTGGGCAAATACAATACAATACAATACAATACACTGCTGGCAGCCACCCATACAGACAAAGGCACACTAGATAACACTAGGAATTGTTCCCTTAGCATCTATTTCAAATCCAAACATCGCACCGACTGTATTCATGAATGCAATTTTCTGCTGAAGGGTCATCTTCATCTGCTTCACAGTTGAGTGGATAGTTTAAGTGTTGTTAACTCTTTGAAGGCTACAGGGCTTGGAGTATAGCTGTATTACTCTCCCAGTACTGTTGTATTACTATATTAATATTATATTATTGTATTGGAGTATAGCTGTATTACTCTCCCAGTACTGTTGAATTATTATTACCATTCTTGTTTAGTGTTTTACGTATCGTAGACTCGTCAACAGAGATGTTAGCATGTTCCAGAGGAAGTGGAGGAAGACTAGGATTGGGGTGAATGTAGAGGAAGACTAGTGCTGGGGTGAAGGTGGAGGAAGACTAGTGCTGGGGTAGTGGTGGAGGAAGACTAGTGCTGGGGTGAAGGTAAAGGATGGCTAGTGCTGGAGTAGTGGTGGAGGAAGACTAGTGCTGGGGTAGTGGTGGAGGAAGACTAGTGCTGGGATAGTGGTGGAGGAAGACTAGTGCTGGGGTAGTGGTGGAGGAAGACTAGTGCTGGGATAGTGGTGGAGGAAGACTAGTGCTGGGGTAGCGGTGGAGGAAGACTAGTGCTGGGATAGTGGTGGAGGAAGACTAGTGCTGGGGTAGTGGTGGAGGAAGACTAGTGCTGGGATAGTGGTGGAGGAAGACTAGTGCTGGGATAGTGGTGGAGGAAGACTAGCGCTGGGGTAGCGGTGGAGGAAGACTAATGCTGGGGTAGTGTTGGAGGAAGACTAGTGCAGGGATGGTGGTGGAGGAATACTAGTTATGGGGTGGTGGTGGAGGAAGACTAGTGCTGGGGTGGTGGTGGAAGAAGACTAGTGATGGGGTAGTGGTGGAGGAAGACTAGTGCTGGGGTGGTGGTGGAAGAAGACTAGTGATGGGGTGGTTAATGTGAGGGTGGAGGTTAGGCCCCAGACACATCTCTGGAGGTTGAGCTCCAGACACATCTCTGGAGATTGAGCCCCAGAAACATCTCTGGAGGTTGAGCCCCAGACACATCTCTGGAGGTTAGGCCCCAGACACATCTCTGGAGGTTGAGCCCCAGACACATCTCTGGAGGTTAATTCCCAGACACATCTCTGGAGGTTGAGCCCCAGACACATCTCTGGAGGTTGAGCCCCAGACACATCTCTGGAGATTGAGCCCCAGAAACATCTCTGGAGGTTGAGCCCCAGACACATCTCTGGAGGTTGAGCCCCAGACACATCTCTAGAGGTTGAACTCCAGACACATCTCTCGAGGTTGAGCCCCAGACACATCTCTGGAGGTTGAGCCCCAGACACATCTCTGGAGGTTGAGCCCCAGACACATCTCTGGAGGTTGGCCAAATGACAAAATGAGTTGAGTGAATATAATAACAGGTGTTATGAAACACTTAACAATGTGCTTTATGGCCACTGGAGAGTTACCAGAATAGATATTACACAATATCCTCCCATCTGTGTGAAGCAGCCAAGCCCATGTAGCTGTGACCTGGATGGCTTCTCATGTCATTGGCTCTAACTACCATCCGTCTCCTATTACAGATTACGTTCCTAGTGTACTTCTTCTGGTCCAACGTAGTGCACTATAGGGAAAGGGTGCCGTTTGAGATGTTGTGTATTAAATCCACTAAATTCACACTTAGTATAGTAAGAATGGTTCCTCCCACAACCCACTGTGGTAATATCCTGTGTTTAGTGGCGTGTTCTACAGCACCCTATACTGAAGAATGTGTTGCTATACTTATGTGGAGATTGAAGATTTACTTACTTACCTATCTATCTATCTATCTATCTATCTATCTATCTATCTATCTATCTATCTATCTATCTATCTATCTATCTATCTATCTATCTATCTATCTATCTATCTATCTATCTATCTATCTATCTATCTATCTATCTATCTATCTATCTATCTATCTATCTATCTATCTATCTATCTATCTATATATCTATCTATCTATCTATCTATCTATCTATCTATCTATCTATCTATCTATCTATCTATCTATCTATCTATCTATCTATCTATCTATCTATCTATCTATCTATCTATCTATCTATCTATCTATCTATCTATCTATCTATCTATCTATCTATCTATCTATCTATCTATATATCTATCTATCTATCTATCTATCTATCTATCTATCTATCTATCTATCTATCTATCTATCTATCTAGAAGCCTCAAGTGGCAGTGACTTTAAGACAATTTGTTGAGAGAGAGAGAGAGAGAGAGAGAGAGAGAGAGAGAGAGAGAGAGAGAGAGAGAGAGAGAGAGAGAGAGAGAGAGAGAGAGAGAGAGAGAGAGAGAGAAAAAAAAAATGTCCCAGTTCTTCCATGGCCTGGATACTCACCAGAAATGTTACCCATTAAGCATGTTTGGGATGCTCTGGAGGCAACAGATGCACATCGGTATTCCCAGTCATGTGAAATCCATGAATAGGTACTTTATTGATCCCGAGGGGAAAGCACAGGCGCAAAATACCAAAACGATAGGACAGATACAAGATACATAGTGTGGCAGTATGAAAAAGTCTAAAAATACAAGTATGGAGGGCAAAAAGGCATTGCATAGTATGACTGAATATGTATACTATACATTTATATAGTGTTAGGTGAAATAAAATGATACAATTATTGCAAGTTGATATAAATTAAACATATTTACATGGTTAACTATACAGGTAGATGGCTGAAAAATATACTTAAATAGCTAAATGTGCGTATAATATAAATGAAGATAATAATAGTTTACTTAATATAGTAAAGTCTGATTAAATGTACAGGTAAATTAATATTTGCCTGGTTATATTAATTAACTTTACAGGTAAATGACAGGAAGAGATACTTGAATAGCTAAATATGTGTATGATATAAATTAGGGTAATAATAATAATTCCCTTAAAATACAGTCCTTAGTACAGGGTTTAATTACAGATACATGCACCTATTGTACATTTGATATACTATATGCAATGAAAAAAGATACAACCTACATGATACTAATATATAGTCCTGAATGAATGACTACATAAGTTTAGTCCCTGAACTACTTATACAATATTGCACGTGATATGATATAACAACTGTATATGAATATGTATATACAGTCCACAAAATGGCAAAAATGGTCTGGAGCCCGAAAGCGCCCATTTCAGAGCCCATTATTTACCGCAGCCATCTTTCAGAGCCCATTATCCACCGCAGCCATCTTTCAGAGCCCATTATCCACCGCAGCCATCTTTCAGAGCCCATTATCCACCGCAGCCATCTTTCAGAGCCCATTATCCACCGCAGCCATCTTTCAGAGCCCATTATCCACCGCAGCCATCTTTCAGAGCCCATTATCCACCGCAGCCATCTTTCAGAGCCCATTATCCACCGCAGCCATCTTTCAGAGCCCAATATCCACCGCAGCGCCATCTTTCAGAGCTGAAAAATTCATAACAAATGATGAGCATGGTTACAGAATGAGTGAGCTCCAGTTAACATCACATGTTGCCTCTGCTTTGATTTGGACTGAGGAGCTGATGACTCCTGTTGGAAATGCTTGTTACCCCCTGCTCTTCCCACCACACACACACACACACACACACACACCTCCTGACTCCTGTAAAATGATGTGGATGATTGAGTCGTTTTTGAAGTTTTGAATGATTGCTTATTTCGGGTGATGCTATTAGAGTGCAGTCAAGTGCAAGGTTTTCCAATTATTGATTGATGTTCACAATTTGACGCCATTCAAAAGCCAACAGCTTTCTCATTGTGTGGATTGAATACATATTTATCCTCCATGAATATGAATTGTACAGGAAACATCATTGAACATTCCTGTAGTAGGAAACCACCCATGTTTTACTAAGTAGGAGAACAGGCAGGCATGTCCACAGAACTAGAATGAGTTCTATAAGGATTTCACCGGAGAAATAGAACCCTAGAAAGGAATTCTGGTTTGAATCTCCGGCACAAACATAGGATTATCAAGCAAAACCAAACCTAAAACAGATATGGTTATAAGACTGTCAGAGACAGACAAGTTTGATTTATCGTGTTCCTAATGCTAAATAAGGTCCTTATTTGAGATTGTATTAAATTAGGAAAATGCATTTCCCACTACGATGTTCTCTAGAGTTTAAATCAAATAAACGTTAAAGGAAAAGATAAGGGTTAAATTGTTATGTTGACAGAATGTCAGAGATCCTGCTGTTAGCTGTAGCAGATACCACTGATACAGTAGTCAGCTAGATAACCAGATATACATAAATATAGAAATGGATGTGGACTTGACACATAATTAGATAGACATACTGTACCCACCATGTGGCTTTAAAACATCTTCCATATTCACCATTTCTATTAGAATAGAGGATGAAAGCTTTGCACTGTTGAAGCAGCACTTCAGACAATGTGCGTAGACTCTGTTCGGTGGATACCCTACTACCAGTGACCCACTCATATGTAGATTTCATGTCAATAGTTTTTAACATGTGTACGCTATTGGAAGACATTTACCATAAGTGTCTACAGTAGTGTGTACTGTAGTTAAGCGCCTGTGTTTATGTACTACTACTGAAAATCACACATGGCTGAATGTAGTAGTACTGATATTCACACATGGCTGAATGTAGTTGTACTGATATTCACATATGGCTGAATGTAGTAGTACTGATATTCACACATGGCTGAATGTAGTAGTACTGATATTCACACATGGCTGAATGTAGTAGTACTGATATTCACACATGGCTGAATGTAGTAGTACTGATATTCACACATTGCTGAATGTAGTAGTACTGATATTCACACATGGCTGAATGTAGTAGTACTGATATTCACACATGGGCTTTAATGAAATTGTCCCTTAGCAGTTCAGTAACAGAAAAAGGCCATTTGCGTCTAATAAACAAGATTAATTAAAGACATTTCCCCCTTGTCTGTTGTTTAATAAAAGGCATTTCCCCCTTGTCTGTTGTTTAATAAAACACATTTCCCCATTGTCTGTTGTTTAATAAAATACATTTCCCCCTTGTCTGTTGTTTAATAAAATACATTTCCCCCTTGTCTGTTGTTTAATAAAATACATTTCCCCTTGTCTGTTGTTTAATAAAATACATTTCCCCATTGTCTGTTGTTTAATAAAATACATTTCCCCCTTGTCTGTTGTTTAATAAAATACATTTCCCCATTGTCTGTTGTTTAATAAAATACATTTCCCCCTTGTCTGTTGTTTAATAAAATACATTTCCCCCTTGTCTGTTGTTTAATAAAATACATTTCCCCCTTGTCTGTTGTTTAATAAAATACATTTCCCCATTGTCTGTTGTTTAATAAAATACATTTCCCCCTTGTCTGTTGTTTAATAAAATACATTTCCCCTTGTCTGTTGTTTAATAAAATACATTTCCCCATTGTCTGTTGTTCAATAAAATACATTTCCCCCTTGTCTGTTGTTTAATAAAATACATTTCCCCTTGTCTGTTGTTTAATAAAATACATGTCCCCCTTGTCTGTTGTTTAATAAAAGACATGTCCCCTTGTCTGTTGTTTAATAAAATACATTTCCCCATTGTCTGTTGTTCAATAAAATACATTTCCCCCTTGTCTGTTGTTTAATAAAAGACATGTCCCCCTTGTCTGTTGTTTAATAAAAGACATGTCCCCCTTGTCTGTTGTTTAATAAAAGACATGTCCCCCTTGTCTGTTGTTTAATAAAATACATTTCCCCTTGTCTGTTGTTTAATAAAATACATTTCCCCTTGTCTGTTGTGTTCAAGGATGCTTAAACAATAGATTCTACATCAAAACAATGCATTTGATCACTAGCAGAAAGCTATATATTAGAATGTATTCCTCTGTGTTTAAGAGGTTCAGATGCTTTATTTTCGTGTCAAAATGGTGTATTCCCATTCCCCCACAGATTACACACAATGGTGTAATCCCATTCCCCCACAGATTCTACACAATGGTGTATTCCCATTCCCCCACAGATTCTACACAATGGTGTAATCCCATTCCCCCACAGATTCTACACAATGGTGTAATCCCATTCCCCCACAGATTCTACACAATGGTGTATTCCCATTCCCCCACAGATTCTACACAATGGTGTAATCCCATTCCCCCACAGATTCTACACAATGGTGTAATCCCATTCCCCCACAGATTCTACACAATAGATAGATAGATAGATAGATAGATAGATAGATAGATAGATAGATAGATAGATAGATAGATAGATAGATAGATAGATAGATAGATAGATAGATAGATAGGTACTTTATTGATCCCCGGGGGGGAAATTTCATTATCAAGCAGCTACAACAAAAACACAGGGCAGGTGCAAAATGCCACAACGAAAGTACACAAAAGACAGATACACGGTACATGATACATAGAGCGGCAGTATGAAAATACACAGATTCTACACAATGGTGTAATCCCATTCCCCCACAGATTCTACACAATGGTGTATTCCCATTCCCCCACAGATTCTACACAATGGTGTATTCCCATTCCCCCACAGATTCCACACAATGGTGTAATCCCATTCCCCCACAGATTCCACACAATGGTGTATTCCCATTCCCCCACAGATTATACACAATGGTGTATTCCCATTCCCCCACAGATTATACACAATGGTGTATTCCCATTCCCCCACAAAGAACCAGGACAATTAGAACAACAACGAGCAGGAAGTGAATGGGTGGATTCTTACGTTTGTGAAAATAGGATTTTAAAAACAACAGTAGCAGAGAAAAGCAATTTATTCAACCAGCGCTTACATTTTTTTCTGATTCTATGTTACTACATTAAGTTTCTAGTTAATTTCAATGTCAATCATAGCCTTTTATTTTTTGTCCATAATAATAATACATTTTCCAAACCCTCCCATCTAGAGCATCCTTTGGGATTCTATTTGACCAAATTAAATCACGAGGTAAATAACATGTGAATCCTGCTCTAGAGGTAGTGGGGAATGACATGCTATAATAGGGCTGTATTCAGAATGTCATGCTATAACAGGGCTGTATTCAGAATGACATGCTATAACAGGGCTGTATTCAGAATGTCATGCTATAACAGGGCTGTATTGAATGACATGCTATAACAGGGCTGTATTCAGAATGTCATGCTATAACAGGGCTGTATTGAATGACATGCTATAACAGGGTTGTATTCAGAATGACATGCTATAACAGGGCTGTATTCAGAATGACATGCTATAACAGGGCTGTATTGAATGACATGCTATAACAGGGCTGTATTGAATGACATGCTATAACAGGGCTGTATTGAATGACATGCTATAACAGGGCTGTATTCAGAATGACATGCTATAACAGGGATGTATTCAGAATGACATGCTATAACAGAGCTGTATTCAGAATGACATGCTATAACAGAGCTGTATTCAGGATGACATGCTATAACATGTCTGTATTGAATGACATGCTATAACATGGTTGTATTCAGAATGACATGCTATAACAGGGCTGTATTCAGAATGTCATGCTATAACAGGGCTGTATTGAATGACATGCTATAACTGGTCTGCATTCAGGATGACATGCTATAACTGGTCTGTATTGAATGACATGCTATAACAGGGCTGTATTGAATGACATGCTATAACAGGGCGTTATTGAATGACATGATATAACCGGGCTGTAGTCGGGATGACATGCTATAACAGGGCTGTATTGAATGACATGCTATAACAGGGCTGTATTGAATGACATGCTATAACAGGGCTGTATTCAGGATGACATGCTATAACAGGGCTGTATTCAGGATGACATGCTATAACAGGGCTGTATTGAATGACATGCTATAACAGGGCTGTATTCAGGATGACATGCTATAACAGGGCTGTATTGAATGACATGCTATAACAGGGCTGTATTGAATGACATGCTATAACAGGGCTGTATTCAGAATGACATGCTATAACAGGGCTGTATTCAGGATAACATGCTATAACAGGGCTGTATTCTGGAAGACATGCTATAACAGGGCTGTATTGAAAGAAATTATATAATGGGATATATTGAATGACATGCTATAACAGGACTGTATTCAGAATGTCATGTTATAACAGGGATGTATTGAATGACATGCTATAACAGTGCTGTATTGAGGATGCCATGCTATAACAGTTTATGTAATCAGGATGACATGCTATAACAGGCCTGTATTGAATGAAATGCTATAACATGTCTGTATTGAATGACATGCTATAACAGGGCTGTATTCAGAATGACATGCTATAATAGGGCTGCATTGACTCATGTTATACTTAAGGAATAAGGCCGAGGGGTTGTGGTATATGGCCAATATACCACGGCTAAGAGCTGATACGACCATTAGCCATGGTATATTGACCATTTACCACAAACCCCCGAGGTGCCTTATTGCTATTATAATCTGGTTACTACAGTAATTAGAGCAGTAAAAACTATTGTTTTGTCATACCCATGGTATATGGTCTCATATACCACAGCTGTCAGCCAATCAGCATTCAGGGCTGGAACCACCCAGTTTATAATCTATGATCATCCTCCTGCTGATTAATAGCTGAGAAACTAATTAAGATTGAAGTCTTGAGCCTCTATTGTAGCAAAGTACCTGAATATTCATGATTCCCGTTCAGGCAAAACAAGTCAACAAGCTTGATATATTCTTTTTCATACTCAAAACCATGACGGTAGAGACATAAAAATATATCTAGCTTCATATAACTTTAATTTGGAAGTCACCTGATTTAACACATACTACTCAGGAATGGTGTGCGACTGAAATAGTCATGTTTATATTGACTGTTTCTGCATCATAATTATGTCCATAAACATGGGAATTGTATTAATACAGTCGATGTCTGCTCCCTTGTGGACATCTAATTAGCATAATAAAAAAGCCTCATTAAAATTCAATCCACAACTTGGACTACACACTAATATCAACCCTCTGTGGAAAGGTGATGCTCTCACAAACATGTACATGTCAGTTGTTTTGACTCTCACAAGACTCGTCTGAAGGTCCCCCGGTACCAAATGTATGGAGGTACAGTACCAGTGAAACGTTTAGAACGCCTACTCATTCCAGGGTTTTTCTTTATTATTTCAAAACTATGAAATAACACACATGGAATCATGTTGTAAACCTAAAAGTGTTACAAAATATATTTTGATTTGTTTTTTTTAGATTTTGCACACTCTTGGTATTCTCTCAACCAGCTTCATGAGGTAGTCACCTGGAATGCATTTCAATTAACAGGTGTGCCTTGTTAAAAGTAAATTAGTGGAATTTATTTCCTTCTTAATGTGTTTGAGCCAATTTTTTATTTATTTATTTCACCATTATTTAACCAGGTAGGTTTTATTTCACCATAATTTAACCAGGTAGGCCAGTTGAGAACTAGTTCTCATTTACAACTGCGACCTGGCCAAGACAAAGCAAAGCAGTGCGACAAAAAACAACAACACAGAGTTACACAGTAAACAAACGTACATTCAATAATACAATAGAAAATCTATATACAGAGTGCAAATGTAGATCAGTTGTGTTGTGACGAGGTAGGGGTGTTATACAGAAGATAGCCATATTTGGTAAAAGACCAAGTCCATATTATGACAAGAACAGCTCAAATAAGCAAAGAAAAACAGCAGTCCATCATTACTTTAAGACACGAAGGTCAGTCAATATGGAAAATGTCAAGATCTTTGAAAGTTGCTTTAAGTGTAGTCGCAAAAACCATCAAGCGCTATGATGAAACTGGCTCTCATGAGGACCGCCACAGGAAAGGAAGACCTTTTTTTTAACACTTTTCTGGTTACTACATGATTCCTTATGTGTTATTTCATAGTTGTGATGTCTTCACGATTATTCTACAAGGTAGGAAATAGTAAAAATAAAGAAAAACCACATTTTTGACTGGTACTGTATATATGGAGACTGTTTAGTGACTGCCACTGTATATATGGAGACTGTTTAGTGACTGGTACTGTATATATGGAGACTGTTTAGTGACTGGTACTGTATATATGGAGACTGTTTAGTGACTGGTACTGTATATATGGAGACTGTTTAGTGACTGGTACTGTATATATGGAGACTGTTTAGTGACTGGTACTGTATATATTGAGACTGTTTAGTGACTGGTACTGTATATATGGAGACTGTTTAGTGATAAAAATAAGGGGTTAAATATAATAAATATTTCCTGATCTTACTCATATCTCTCAGATATAGGACAGACACTTCAAAACCAACTTCTTTTAGATTTTTGGGGGGACTGTCTGTTGTTGCATGTAGTGAATTATTTTTCATCAAATAATTATTTCATATTATTTATTTGAAACTTCAAGGAGTCCTAAAATAGCTAAATGATCCTTGATATGACCTTCTTAAAACAATTCCATATAGCTTAGTAGAAGCCCCTCCTCACGGCTTAGA
>CM042409.1:1886676-1891676 GCA_023634145.1 Thymallus thymallus
ATAAGGAAGAACATTTACATTACGGAAGAACATTTACATGTATGTCAACCTGCTTTAGCAATAGTACACCATTTTAGCCCAAATGTGTGTTTCATGACTGACCTGCAGTGTTCTATATTTTCAATAAAAGGACAGCTCAGATCCTCCTATGGGATTGGTCATTTGAGCCGGATTTGAATCAGCATAATCCCTTTCAGTCAGTCAACTTCGGTACAAAAATACTATGGGGAGTCGCACTCTCGCAACTTCGATTGAAGGATCTACAATCACGCCTGACAAGGCCAATGAAATCCGTGCTTTGCTGAAAGCCCCGCCTTCCACAGGTGATACGTTTAAAGCTATGATTAATTCCTTCAACTATTCTGTGAACAGGAATTATTTATTGTTTTATTCTACTAAAACAAACAATTGGAAAACTAGACTGTCTGAAGATCCTCTCCAACAAAAGCTCTCTGCTCATGGCTTTAGGCTCGGTTTGTTGTACAGGTATATGACAGGAAGAGATACTTAAATAGCTTACCAGCCCAATCCAGCCTGTTGTCCATATCGACTCCCAGGAACTTGTATGACCCAACCATTTCCACATCCATCCCCTGTAGGGACTGCAGTCGGTTGGGCCTTGGTTCTCCTGAAGTCCACCACCATCTACTTTGTTTGTTTGTTTGTTTGTTTGTTTGTTTGTTTGTTCATCAACTCTGGAAGGAGGATTTCATTGGCCTTGTCAGGAATGTTTGTAGATCCTTCAACTGAGGTCACGAGAGTGTGACTCCCCGTAGTATGTTGTACCTCGTTTAGCTCCTTCAGGGAACACTGGTTATAGGCATAGCGCTACTTTTAAATAATGTCACATTGGATACCCATAGACTGATTCCTGCTCCATTTGTGTAAACTGTAGAAAGAAAAGTGAACCATGTTTAATAAGAATCTGAAGTAATCTTATTGCTGTTTGAGATGTAGTATTCAATGTGTAATGATCATGATGTAATAGTGATCAATCTCAAGCTAGATTTTATACCTGTCGCATAGAATGTTGGACTTTAAATGAAACAAAAATCTAATGCTCTGTTGCTCATCATGAGCTCAAGGTGACACAACTAAATGGATCACCTTGGTGGTTTAAACTTTACATAAACAAACCCTTTAAGGAAGTAATTGTGTTGATTTCCCTGGTTTCTGGACAATCAAAGCCGTAGGTTGCATCACTATACAGGGCCCTGGCTTTTTGGGATGCAGACGTATTCTCCGAGGGGTTTTACCATAAACAAGGAAACCCATCAAAAGCGTATAACATGCAATGTTATACAGTATCACCCATATGGCAGCACGTCTGTTGATACCTGCTGTTCTGGATTAAACACTGTAAGTGGAGCATTCCTCTCTGATTTACTTACTCTAGGCAACGTCCCAAATGGCACCCTATTCACTGAAGCTAGAGGTTCCTATCTCCCTCAATAACTTTAAGCATCAGTTATCAAAGCTGCTTATCGATCACTGCACCTGTATATAGCCCTTCTGTAAATAGCCCACACTACTACCTCATCCCCATATTTATTTTTGTTTATTTTCACTAATCTTGCACTCCAGTATCTCTATTTGCACATCATAATTTGCACATCCTTCATTCCTGTGTTAATGATGATAATTCTGTAATTTATTTCACCACTATAGTCTATTTATTGTCCTACCTCCTAACCTTACTGCATTTTTGCACTACATTTTGCACTCTGTATATAGATTTTTCTATTGTGTTTTTGACTGTTTGTTTAATGTGTAACTCTGTGTTTTTTGTCGCACTGCTTTGCTTTGTCTTGGCCAGGTCGCAGTTGCAAATGAGAACTTGTTCTCAACTGACCTACCTGGTTAAATAAAGGTGAAATAAAAAAATAAAAAAAATAAAAAATCCTTCTATAGTGCACTTCTTTTGACCAGGGCCCTATGAGAAGGGAGACATAGAGTAGAGAGAGAGAGAAAGAGGAGCTCAGAGACAGTTGAAAGGTATCTACAGTATGTTCTGTATGTTCTTCCATACAGTTTTTAGGGGTCAGAACTTAATTCCTGGGTGAATGTTGGTCTGCAGGACTCCACTGTAACACTGCAAGAGCTCTTTGTGTTGCTGCTGATGTGTTTGTTTGATGTGGGAGGAATAAATCCCAGAGCAGTCAATGGAAGAACTACTGATTTTCCAGCCAGACGTCAGAGTGGGACTTAGACAGTCTATGAACCCTGTCTCTGAACACAGGAAGCAAGACAGAGGAAGAAAGTGGCATTTGAAATGTGGCAGTTGAAGAAAGAGGAAGTTGACCTTTCCCTGCTTTAAGCTTTCCTCTCAATCCTCTCTCTCACACACCTTCTGTCTCTCTCTCAAATGTAGCCTACACATTTCAGTCTTCAGAGTGAGACCAATACAGTCTGTAAATCCTCTTTCTGTGTTCAGAGTGAGACCCATACAGTCTGTAAATCCTCTCTCTCAGTCTTCAGAGTGAGACCCATACAGTCTGTAAATCCTCTCTCTCAGTCTTCAGAGTGAGACTCATACAGTCTGTAAATCCTCTCTCTCAGTCTTCAGAGTGAGACTCATACAGTCTGTACGTCCAGTCTCTGAACACAGAGGAAGAAAGACATTTGAAAAGAGGCAGATGACATCTTCCAGTTGCCTGACCTTTGATCTCATCTCTGTCCCCTCGCTCTCTCTCTCACGTCTTCCTTGCTTCACCTTCAAATCACCTTCAATATTGCTAGATATATTGAAGGAAATACACACATCCCAAACTTGAAATGAAAAAATGTGCTAGGCTAAAAATTATTATATGGATAAAGAAATGAGAAGCTATATTTCCATGGAAAATGATTTTCTTCATTGAGGAACAGCTGGCCTTTAAGCAAGATTTTACAGATGAACGGGATGTTGTTTAAAGTGGAACCAGCTGTCCATTTGTAAATTGTTTTTAAATGTTTATACTTGTGAATACTTATACATATTCACAAATTGGGGAAATAACATGGTGGTGATTTCCACGTGAAGATGAGAAACATCAAAATTATGTCAGTAAGAGTGTCCATGATTGAGTCTTTGAATGAAGAGATTGAGATAAAACTGTCCAGTTTGAGTGTTTGTTGCAGCTCGTTCCAGTCGCTAGCTGCAGGGAACTGAAAAGACGAGCGACCCAGGGATGTGTGTGCTTTGGGGACCTTTAACAGAACGGGTGTTGTATGTGGAGGATGAGGGCTGCAGTAGATATCTCAGATAGGGGGGAGTGAGGCCTAAGAGGGTTTTATAAATAAGCATCAACCAGTGGGTCTTGCGACGGGTATTCAGAGATGACCAGTTTACAGAGGAGTATAGAGTGCAGTGATGTCCTATAAGGAGCATTGGTGGTAAATCTGATGGCCGCATGGTAAAGAACATCTAGCTGCTGGAGAACACCCTTACCTGCCGATCTATAAATGATGTCTCCGTAATCTAACATGTTAGGATGGTCATCTGAATCAGGGTTAGTTTGTCAGCTGGAGTGAAAGAGGAGTGATTACGATAGAGGAAACCAAGTCTAGATTTAACTTTGGTCTGCATCTTTGATATGTGCTGAGAGAAGGACAGTGTACCGTCTAGCCATACTCCCAAGTACTTTTAAAATGTGACTACCTCAAGCTCTAAACCCTCAGAGGTAGTAATCACACCTGTGGGGAGAGGGGCATTTTTCTTACCAAACCACTTGACCTTTGCTTTGGAGGTGTTCAGAACAAGGTTAAGGGTAGAGAAAGCTTGTTGGACACTAAGAAAGCTTTGTTGTAGAGCTTTTAACACAAAATCCGGGGAAGGCCCAGCTGAGTATAAGACTATTATCTGCATATAAATGGATGAGAGCTTCCTACTGCCTGAGCTATGTTGTTTATGTAAATTGAGAAGAGCTTGGGGCCATCCATAACCTGAGCGGAAACCAGATTGCATACCTGAGAGAATACTATAGACATCAAGAAAGCCAGTCAGTTGATAATTGACAAGTTTTTCCAACACTTTTGATAAACAGGGCAAAATAGAAATAGGCCTATAACAGTTGGGATCAGCTTGATCTCCCCCTTTAAATAAAGGACTAACCGTGGCTGCCTTCCAAGCAATGGGAACCTCCCCAGAACAGAGAGACAGGTTAAAAAGGTCGGAGATAGGCTTGGCGATGATAGGGGCAGCAACCTTAAAGAAGAAATGTTCTAAACCATCTGGCCCAGTAACTGCATCCAGGGAAAAACTTTGTAGCGGGGCAGGGCAAAAAGAGGGAGGAGCATCGGGGCTAGTCGCATTAGAAGGGGTGGGAGATGAGGAAATGTTGGACGGGCAAGGAGGCGTGGCTGAGTCAAATAGGAATCCTGACTTAATGAAGTGGTGATTAAAGAGCTCAGCCATGTGCTTCTTGTCAGTAACAACCACATCATCAACTTTAAGGGTCATGGGCAGCTGTGAAGAGGAAAGTTTCTTCTCCAAGTATTTAACTGTTTTCCAGAACTTCTTGAGGTTAGACTGACAGAGAGATAACTATTCCTTAAAGTAACTAACTTTCGCCTTCCGGATAGCCTGGGTGCACTTATTTCTCATTTGCCAGTCAGCCTGAGTAAGCGTGTGTCGGGCCTTTCGCCAAATGCAATTCTTGAGGTGGAGTAACTCTGCAAGATCACGGTCGAACCAGGGGCTGAACCTGTTTTTAATTCTCATTTTCTTTATGGGGGTGTTTGTTAACAATACCACTGAAAATATAAAAAAAGAAGGTCCAAGCGTCTTCGACAGAGGGGATCAAGCTGATTCTATTCCATTTTACAGAAGTCAGTTCATGAAGGAATGCTTGCTCATGAAAGTTTTTTAGCAAGCGTTTATAACAAAGCAGGACAGGTCGTTTCACTGAGCAGCTATTATGATCACAGAAAATAGTGATCACTAAGGTCAATACAGAAAACACCAGACTGATACCTATCAGGATTATTTGTGAGAATAACATCAAGAAGAGTAGCCTTTT
>CM042409.1:1904176-1911676 GCA_023634145.1 Thymallus thymallus
ATATGTGATATGTAACCTTGCTGGAGACCTGAGGCTGCTCAGTGAGGGACAAACTGGGTTTGATAGCCGCTTGGAAACACTGTTAGAGCAGAGTAGAGTGTATAATGGCCACAAACCTACTGTATCTTCATGTTACGTGTCCTGGTGGCTTTTCATTCAAGGTACAGCACAGTGATACTATCTTTGTATCTGGATAACTGGATAACTTGACAATGCACTTTCGCTGCTAGCAATTAGCTAGCAAACATCATTGACTGTACCCAACGTTATCAGGAAGTGTCAAACACTGAACATATCCATCCTGCAATACAGAGCATACAGTATATACAGCTTTCTTCAACACACTTTGGTTGCCCCACTTAGTGGTTAGCTTATCTTCTAGCAATTAGCTAGCAAACACATCATTGACTGTGCCTAATGCTATCACTACATCTCAGAAACACTGAGTATCTGTACCCAACCCAAGTTGCAGTATTTATAGCTAAATGTAGTCTTGTTTGTTTCGGCAGAATAACGTTGTCAACTAAAGACATGAATGTTGTCAACTGAAGACATAATGAGATCATGGAAAAGCTGTATGTACAGTAGAATGTTATGTGTCCTCGATCCTTCTCTACAGGGGTTAGTAGCCATACTGTTTAAACAGAAACAATGCAACCCATGCATGTGTTATCAGTGTACAGGTGAGACACAGGAGCAGGCAACATTGGAATAACAAATGTTTATTATACCAACAGGGGGCAGGCAAAAGACAGGTCAGGGCAGGCAGAGTTCGGTAATCCAGAGTAGTGGTGCAAAGGTGCAAGATGGCGGGCAGGCTCAGGGTCGGAGCGGGCAGAGTAAAGGTCAAAACCGGGAAACCAAAAAAAACTGGCCCTTTAGAGAGACAGGAGTAAAGGAGGAAAACACTGGTAGACTTGATGAACAAAACCAACTGGTAACAGACAAACATAAAACACAGGTATAAATACACTGGAGATTATGAGGAAGATGGAGACACCTGGAGGAGGTGGAGACACCTGGAGGAGGTGGAGACAATCACACAGACAGGTGAAACAGATCAGGGTGTGACACCTGGAGGAGGTGGAGACAATCACACAGACAGGTGAAACAGATCAGGGTGTGACACCTGGAGGAGGTGGAGACAATCACACAGACAGGTGAAACAGATCAGGGTGTGACACCTGGAGGAGGTGGAGACAATCACACAGACAGGTGAAACAGATCAGGGTGTGACACCTGGAGGAGGTGGAGACAATCACACAGACAGGTGAAACAACAATCTGATTATCCATGGGCACTAGAATGTTTTAATTACTTGCCCAGGCTTTTTTTTCCTTTCTTTATTTTACAATTTGTATCATGTTAAATATTATCCACTATCGGGAGACACCGTCAGTAATTCCAACATACATTTATAACTGTCACTGTAGTGTTGGGTTCATTCCATTTGTAGCCTACTTTTTTTATTATTCCATTCCATTCCGTTCACCTTTCCACCGTCACGGCCATGTGGTTGTTCCTGACGGTGGCTAGCAATAGTGAATCATATTAGGCTAACGTTATGCAATCATTTGGGAGATGTAGCCTATTTGAATCATTATGGAACTCAGACCACACTTAGCAGTTTATACCTGTAGCCTGGCGCGCGGTTCATGAAGACTGGACCGTTGTCATCACAGCTCCATGATTAGTAGGATAGATATATGAAAGATAGATATATGAAATTTCCACCACGGGGATCAATAAAGTACCTATCTATCTATCTATCTATCTATCTATCTATCTATCTATCTATCTATCTATCTATCTATCTATCTATCTATCTATCTATCTATCTATCTATCTATCTATCTATCTATCTATCTATCTATCTATCTATCTATCTATCTATCTATCTATCTATCTATCTATCTATCTATCTATCTATCTATCTATCTATCTATCTATCTATCTATCTATCTATCTATCTATATAGGACTATTGTTCAACACCTATTGTACACTTTTCTCACCTTCCAATATTTCATTGATTGAACAATTGAATATGGCAACTTTCAGGGTGAATCAAGCCATTGTATTTTTTATTAAAGGCTCTCCAAACCCTAAATTATCTACAAGTTCTGAGTATTTTTAAATCGACCAATTGGTGCTGAAACAGAAACGAATATGCGTAGACGTAGATGGTTTTCTTTCATTCATCCCTAATATTCTCTCAAAAAGTACAAGTTTTTACTGTATTTATGTCTATATCGCTTTTCAAGAGTAGAAGTAAAAAAAAAAAGAATACTGGAGGACGTATTCAAAGGTAATAGCTTTAGATAAATTAATTGAAAACTGCATTGAATGAAAACTCCATGAGGAAATCTGTTGGACAGCAAGTGGGAGAGTTTTCAGTGGTTGAATTAAATGTATTCAGTGTGCATAAGGCAGTCACTCCCAAGACTGATTTGATCATCGGCATAATGGTACGTCTGAATACCAAATACTGAGAAGTCCTTAAATCAAAAAGTGTAGGAAAGGCATTTATTTCCTAGGTCAGAATCAGGCCTAAAGCGTCTCAGATCATGAATGCTGATCTCGGATTAGTTGTGTGTTTTAGATGGTAATAAACGGACAGGGGGACCTGACCCTAGATCAGCACTTCTACTACGAGCTGCTTTGTGAATATAGGACCAGAAGTCTGCATGGGAAACCAAACCTCTACGGTGCATTAAAACACAATCAGCAGTTAAACAGATTTGTAAATGTCTCCGGCAGCGTCAATCTAACCTAAAGTATTTACCTATATCCCTGACACAGATTGCACATTCATTTACATATTTCCACAGAAAGGAGCCACTAAGGCTTGTTGAACTGAGGAGTGTGAGATAGAATAAGCTGAGTACTTAGCCACACACACACACACGCACGCATGCACGCACGCACGCACGCATGCACGCACACACACACACACACACACACACACACACACACACACACACACACACACACACACACACACACACACACACACACACACACACACACAAACCTGTAGGATCCATCCACATTTCTCACTTCAGTTTTTATCACTTCTGCCCAGTTCTCTCCTCCGGGGAAAGAGAGGCAGAAAGATTGGAGTTTGAGTTTTTATTTTATTTAATCAAATTATTAATGCTATCTCTACAACCACCCACACAAACAACCTTCTCTTCCCCTGGGTAGAGTTACAGGGCGATTACAAGGATTTTCTCTCAGCCCTGCGAGGTGGAGTAATCGCTGTATAATTATCTTTAAAAGACAGAGTCAAGACATAATTGGAACCTGATATACATTTTGTCTCGCCTCTCGCGGACAGTGTTGAATCTGTCAGAATGTGACAATGGGAGCTGATCAGTGTGTTGTCAAGACTTTAATAATAAAGATAACTAAAGTCTCACAGGGTTATAAAAACATGCAACACTGTGAGGTACAGAACGTGGGGAGGATGAATGAACCCAAACACTGTGAGGTACAGAACGTGGGGAGGATGAATGAACCCAAACACTGTGAGGTACAGAACGTGGGGAGGATGAATGAACCCAAACACTGTGAGGTACAGAACGTGGGGAGGATGAATGAACCCAAACACTGTGAGGTACAGTACGTGGGGAGGATGAATGAACCCAAACACTGTGAGGTACAGAACGTGGGGAGGATGAATGAGCCTACTGTCTACTGTCTACTGTCTACAGTCTACTGTCTACAGTCTACAGTCTACTGTCTACTGTCTACTGTCTACAGTCTACTGTCTACAGTCTACAGTCTACTGTCTACAGCAGTCACTGTCTACAGTCTACAGTCTACAGTCTACAGTCTACAGTCTACTGTCTACAGTCTACAGTCTACTGTCTACAGCAGTCACTGTCTACAGTCTACAGTCTACAGTCTACAGTCTACAGTCTACTGTCTACAGTCTACAGTCTACTGTCTACAGCAGTCACTGTCTACAGTCTACAGTCTACAGTCTACTGTCTACAGTCTACAGTCTACAGTCTACTGTCTACAGTCTACTGTCTACAGTCTACAGTCTACTGTCTACTGTCTACAGTCACTATCTACATTCTACAGTCTACAGTCTACTGTCTACAGTCACTGTCTACAGTCTACAGTCTACTGTCTACTGTCTACAGTCACTATCTACATTCTACAGTCTACAGTCTACTGTCTACAGTCACTGTCTACAGTCTACAGTCTACTGTCTACAGTCACTGTCTACAGTCTACAGTCTACAGTCTACTGTCTACAGTCACTGTCTACAGTCTACAGTCTACTATATACTGTCTACAGTCACTGTCTACAGTCTACAGTCTACAGTCTACTGTCTACAGTCACTGTCTACAGTCTACTCTCTACAGTCACTGTCTACAGTCACTGTCTACAGTCTACAGTCTACTGTCTACAGTCTACAGTCTACAGTCTACTGTCTACAGTCTACTGTCTACAGTCTACACCGGCAGCAGACATTTCAAACTGTTCACCCTGAAAACATACTGTTTACTAATCACCTGTTGATTGTAATTATTCACAGAGAAATGGAAAGATATATGAGGAACATCCGGACGCCACCACAACATCTCTAACAACATCAGGGCCAAATTACATCAGTTCGCCACCACAACATCCCTAACAACATCTGGGCCAAATTACATCAGGACTCCACCACAACATCTCTAACAATTGCACCCCTGGTCTTGAAAATTACATGAAATACAATAATTATTACCTCACATTGCACCCCTGGTCCTGAAAATTACATGAAATACAATAACTATTACCTCACATTGTCTGGCCTTAGACGATAGGTCTCACTCACTCATCAGACCTGCTGGTGCCTCGGGCACCAAACAAAGGCTCTCCACTGCTGGCGGTCTTCATCTTCTCCACCATGCCCCAGCATGGAGTCCACCTGTGGGTAATCAATTGATTGGACATGATTTGGAAAAGCACACACCTGTCTATATAAGGTCCCAGAGTTGACAGTACATGTTTGAGCAAAAACCAAGCCATGAGGTTGAAGGAATTGTCCGTAGCGCTCCGAGACAGGATTGTGTCGAGGCGCAGATCTGGGGAATGTTACCAAAACATTTGGAATCACCAAGACTCTTCCCAGAGCCGGCCGCTCGGCCAAACTGAGAAATTTGGGGAAAAGGGCCTTGGTCAGGGAATAACCTAATGGTCACACTGACAGAGCTCAAGAGTTACTCTGTGGAAATGAGAGAACATTCCAGAAGGACAACCATCTCTGCAGCACTCCACCAATCAGGCCTTTATGGTAGAGTGGCCAAACAGAAACCACAAGGCACATGACAGCCCGCTTTGAGTTTGCCAAAAGACACCTAAAAGACTCTCAGATCAAGAGAAACAAGATTCTCTGCTCTGATGAAACCAAGACTGAACACTTTGGCCTGAATGCCAAGCATCACATCTGGAGGAAACCTGGTACCAGCCCGAAGGTGAAGCATGGTGGAGGCAGCATCATACTGTGGGGATGTTTTTCAGAGGTAGGGACTGAGAGACTAGTCAGGATTGAGGGAAAGATAAAGGAGCAGAGAGATCCTTGATGTAAACATGTTCCAGAGCACGCACTGGGTAAGTTTCCCTGAGACTTCTTAGACCATTATACTTTCATGGGCTTTGGAAGCGGTTTAAATAATTCAGCTTGTTGTTCCTGTGTCACGTTATTTCAAACAGTGATACAGGTCTGAAAAATTCATTCAATGGTACAAGAGTGGTAGTCCTCAATATCAATACAAGAAGGAGAGGAGTAATTTAGCCTGTACCCAGATCTGTTTGTACTGTCTTGCCAAACCCTCTGGTCATGATGACCATATGAGTTGGCAAGGCAGCTCAAACAGATCTGGGACCAGCCTATAGTAATGAATAGTTTCATTGTCACATACAATGAAACTAGTACAGTGAAATGCCTTTCTTGCAAGCTCATTACAAACAATGTAGTAATCAATAATACTAATACTATAGAATAAAATCAAATAAAACACATGATGAATAGAAATAAGAAGAACAGGAGAAAGTAAGTAAGCTATATACAGGGACAGGTCCAGGGTCAGTTCCAGGGTCAGTAGCTATATACAGGGACAGGTCCAGGTTCAGTAGCTATATACAGGGACAGGTCCAGGGTCAGTTCCAGGGTCAGTAGCTACAGTGGGGAGAACAAGTATTTGATACACTGCCGATTTTGCAGGATTTCCTACTTACAAAGTATGTAGAGGTCTGTAATTTTTATCATAGGTACACTTCAACTGTGAATGACGGAATCTAAAACCAAAATCCAGAAAATCACATTGTATGATTTTTAAGTAATTAATTTGCATTTTATTGCATGACATAAGTATTTGATACATCAGAAAAGCAGAACTTAATATTTGGTACAGAAACCTTTGTTTGCAATTACAGAGATCATACGTTTCCTGTAGTTCTTGACCAGGTTTGCACACACTGCAGCAGGGATTTTGGCCCACTCCTCCATACAGATCCTTCAGGTTTCGGGGCTGTCGCTGGGCAATACGGACTTTCAGCTCCCTCCAAAGATTTTCTATTGGGTTCAGGTCTGGAGACTGGCTAGGCCACTCCAGGACCTTGAGATGCTTCTTACGGAGCCACTCCTTAGTTGCCCTGGCTGTGTGTTTCGGGTCGTTGTCATGCTGGAAGACCCAGCAACGACCCATCTTCAATGCTTTTACTGAGGGAAGGAGGTTGTTGGCCAAGATCTCGCGATACATGGCCCCATCCATCCTCCCCTCAATACGGTGCAGTCGTCCTGTCCCCTTTGCAGAAAAGCATCCCCAAAGAATGATGTTTCCACCTCCATGCTTCATGGTTGGGATGGTGTTCTTGGGGTTGTACTCATCCTTCTTCTTCCTCCAAACATGGCGAGTGGAGTTTAGACCAAAAAGCTCTATTTTTGTCTCATCAGACCACATGTCCTTCTCCCATTCCTCCTCTGGATCATCCAGATGGTCATTGGCAAACTTCAGACAGGCCTGGACATGCGCTGGCTTGAGCAGGGGGACCTTGCGTGCGCTGCAGGATTTTAATCCATGACGGCGTAGTGTGTTACTAATGGTTTTCTTTGAGACTGTGGTCCCAGCTCTCTTCAGGTCATTGACCAGGTCCTGCCGTGTAGTTCTGGGCTGATCCCTCACCTTCCTCATGATCATTGATGCCCCACAAGGTGAGATCTTGCATGGTGCCCCAGACCGAGGGAGATTGACCGTCATCTTGAACTTCTTCCATTTTCTAATAATTGCGCCAACAGTTGTTGCCTTCTCACCAAGCTGCTTGCCTATTGTCCTGTAGCCCATCCCAGCTTTGTGCAGGTCTACAATTTTATCCCTGAGGTCCTTACACAGCTCTGTGGTCCAGGCCATTGTGGGGAGGGTTGGAGTCTGTTTAATTGAGTGTGTGGACAGGTGTCTTTTATACAGGTAATGAGTTCAAACAGGTGCAGTTAATACAG
>CM042409.1:1916676-2056676 GCA_023634145.1 Thymallus thymallus
CTATGTACATGCTGTCTGTTCAGTTATCAATGTCACAATCACATGGAGTGAATGATGTCTTCGCATAGATATTTCAGATTCCATAATGGACTGAATTTACAAACGATATACATTAAAATGAGATCCAGACCTTTTAACAATCTATATAAATCCACTGTTTCTGGTATGTGTCCTCCCACTCAAGGGTTCGATACATGTGTGATGCTGTTGTATGCTTGAGAGGCCACAGGGAAAGTTGAGTAATGCTATTATGCAGATACAGTTGTTTTATTTGTTATCTTGTGAATACAAAATGCTTTGGAGATACCAAGTTCAGATTTACAGTTGTTTATTTGAAGTGGCTGTCAGCTCATTTCTCAAATCTATACCTATACTGTAAGAACCACCTGGCTGCAGTAACAGGTTGAGCTTCAGCAGCAGTGTGTTGTGCTGAAAGGACAGCTCCCTCCTTTTCCAACACCACTACCGGCCACATGGCTTCAGCAGTGTGTTGTGCTGAAAGGACAGCTCCCTCCTTTTCCATCACCACTACCGGCCACATGGCTTCAGCAGTGTGTTGTGCTGAAAGGACAGCTCCCTCCTTTTCCATCACCACTACCGGCCACATGGCTTCAGCAGTGTGTTGTGCTGAAAGGTCAGCTCCCTCCTTTTCCAACACCACTACCGGGCACATGGCTTCAGCAGTGTGTTGTGCTGAAAGGAGAGCTCTGTACCACCACAGCACCGCTGTGCTCCACTGCTCTCACATTCTGGTCATGTTCACTAGGGCAAAACGTTAGGTATTAATTTCACGGATTACACCCAATATTCCTGCCATTAACTGCCTTCAGAGTTCTACACATATTAAATTCTGAAACACCATGATAGGCAGACTATAGTTAGGGCCTGCCTACCTGAACCAATTGCTGTTGTGTTCATATCAATCACAAATGGCATATTTCTGCAGATCAATAGGGTTTCCACACCTTCATATTATTAAAGGAGCCAATCAACATCTCTGATCAATTAGTACACAATTAGTATTTTTTACATTGTGCTGAATTTCCTATGTGTAATGTATTGTGTAATTGTAAAATGCAGGATATGGAAATACAGACATGGGAATACAGAGGTCTAGACATGGGAATACAGACATGGGAATACAGACATAGGAATACACAGGTCTAGACATGGGAATACAGACATAGGAATACACAGGTCTAGACATGGGAATACAGACATGGGAATACAGACATAGGAATACACAGATCTAGACATGGGAATACAGACATAGGAATACACAAGTCTAGACATGGGAATACAGACATGGGAATACAGACATAGGAATACACAGGTCTAGACATGGGAATACAGACATAGGAATACACAAGTCTAGACATGGGAATACAGACATGGGAATACAGACATAGGAATACACAGGTCTAGACATGGGAATACAGACATAGGAATACACAGGTCTAGACATGGGAATACAGACATGGGAATACAGACATAGGAATACACAGGTCTAGACATGGGAATACAGACATAGGAATACACAGGCCTAGACATGGGAATACAGACATGGGAATACAGACATAGGAATACACAGGTCTAGACATGGGAATACAGACATGGGAATACACAGGCCTGGAAATGGGAATACAGACATGGGAATACAGACATAGGAATACACAGGTCTAGACATGGGAATACAGACATGGGAATACAGACATAGGAATACACAGGTCTAGACATGGGAATACAGACATGGGAATACACAGGCCTGGAAATGGGAATACAGACATGGGAATAACATTAATAGGAAATCATTGCTTGTCAGCCAGCATATCCATATGGGTATTAGGCCTGCACACAGCCCTATAGGGTTTCAATAGTCATGGGAATATGGGAACATTACATGTGCAATGGGAAACGATCAGTTGAATATGGGGATATTACATGTGCAATGGGAAATCATCAGTTGTCATCCAGTGTATTCCTATGCACCCTAGAGATATACAGAGAAACCTGTCCCTTTCATTACTGTTTCACTAATAGAAAACTCACTGATATGAACTCATCCCTACAGCTACACAGCTGTTGCAGGTCATTACCCAGCTAATGTCTCTACATCTTGGAAGCACCAGAACACAAACCAATTCCATCACTATACCAATGCTCTGTGTTTACAGTGCTAACTATACCAATGCTCTGTGTTTACAGTGCTAACTATACCAATGCTCTGTGTTTACAGTGCTAACTATACCAATGCTCTGTGTTTACAGTGCTAACTATACCAAGGATCTGTGTTTACAGTGCTAAATATACCAATGCTCTGTGTTTACAGTGCTAACTATACCAATGCTCTGTGTTTACAGTGCTAACTATACCAATGATCTGTGTTTACAGTGCTAACACTGTGATGTTTTCCACTAATTTCCAGGAAGCAGTTTTCTGTGTATTACTTTCCTGCTCCTCTAAGTTGTCAGTCTAATTCAGTTGTTTCATTGTAACTGGGTACCATACTAGCAGCAGCACATCCCATTCACACAGTGTTTTCATGTTGATCAGAGGTCTTGATGCTAATGCAGTCCAAGTCCCACTGCTCCACTCTGCATATGTTACGATGACAGTATAACTTCAAATTTCATGATGACAGTATAACTTCATATGTCATGATGACAGTATAACGTCATATGTCATGATGACAGTATAACTTCATATGTCATGATGACAGTATAACTTCATATGTCATGATGACAGTATAACTTCATATGTTATGATGACATTATAACTTCATATGTTATGATGACAGTATAACTTCATATGTCATGATGACAGTATAACTTCATATGTCATGATGACAGTATAACTTCATATGTCATGATGACAGTATAACTTCATATGTTATGATGACATTATAACTTCATATGTCATGATGACAGTATAACTTCATATGTCATGATGACAGTATAACTTCATATGTCATGATGACAGTATAACTTCATATGTCATGATGACAGTATAACTTCATATGTCATGATGACAGTATAACTTCATATGTCATGATGACAGTATAACTTCATATGTTATGATGAGAATATAGGTAACTATGTGTACTTGTTGAAGCTACTTTTCCTTTACATTTGAAATAATAAATGATTAATATATTTATATAGTATAAACCAATTTCTGCTCAAAATTTGAAAGAAATAAGCTTTTTGTGTGTATTTTGTTCAGTGTATTATTATTACTTTTCAGAGTATTAATAATAGTATTATTTTTCAAAGTATATATATTAGTATTACTATTCAGAGTATTTATATTAGTATTAATAATCAGAGTATTTATGTTAGTATTACTATTCAGAGTATTTATATTAGTATTACTATTTAAAGTATTTATATTAGTATTACTATTCAGAGTGTTTATAGTATTATTACTATTCAGAGTATTGATATTAGTATCACTATTCAGAGTATTGATATTAGTATTACTATTCAGAGTATTTATATTATTATTATTAACATTCAGAGTATTGATATTAGTATCACTATTCAGAGTATTTATATTATTATTACTATTCAGAGTATTGATATTAGTATTACTATTCAGAGTATTTATGTTATTATTACTATTCCGAGTAGTTATATTATTATTACTATTCAGAGTATTGATATTAGTATTACTATTCAGGGTATTGATATTACTATTACTATTCAGAGTATTTATATTAGTATTAAAAATCAGAGTATTTATGTTAGTATTACTATTCAGAGTATTTATATTAGTATTACTATTTAAAGTATTTATATTAGTATTACTATTCAGAGTGTTTATAGTATTATTACTATTCAGAGTATTGATATTAGTATCACTATTCAGAGTATTGATATTAGTATTACTATTCAGAGTATTTATATTATTATTATTAACATTCAGAGTATTGATATTAGTATCACTATTCAGAGTATTTATATTAGTATTACTATTCAGAGTATTGATATTAGTATTACTATTCAGAGTATTTATATTAGTATTACTATTTAAAGTATTTATATTAGTATTACTATTCAGAGTGTTTATAGTATTATTACTATTCAGAGTATTGATATTAGTATCACTATTCAGAGTATTGATATTAGTATTACTATTCAGAGTATTTGTATTATTATTATTAACATTCAGAGTATTGATATTAGTATCACTATTCAGAGTATTTATATTAGTATTACTATTCAGAGTATTGATATTAGTATTATTATTCAGAGTATTGATATTAGTATTATTATTCATAGTATTGATATAGTATTATTATTATTCAGAGTATTGATATTAGTATTACTATTCAGAGTATTGATATTAGTATTACTATTCATAGTATTGATATAGTATTATTATTATTCAGAGTATTGATATTAGTATTAATAATCAGAGTATTTATATTAGTATTACTATTCAGAGTATTTATATAGTATTATTATTATTCAGAGTATTGATATTAGTATTAATAATCAGAGTATTTATATTAGTATTACTATTCAGAGTATTTATATAGTATTATTATTCAGAGTATTGATATTAGTATTAATAATCAGAGTATTTATATTAATATTACTATTCAGAGGTATAAAATGAAAAGAAGTGGTGGCTTGAATTTTACATTAACATTTTAAAGAGCACATTTGCCAGGAGAGTCCTTTTGTCTGTCTGTCAAGCAGAAAGCCTGCTGGCATTGTTGAGGTGTGTGTGTCCGTGTGTGTCCGTGTGTGTGTGTGTGTGTGTGTCCGTGTGTGTCCGTGTGTGTCCGTGTGTGTGTCCGTGTGTGTCCGTGTGTGTGTGTGTGTGTGTGTGTGTCCGTGTGTGTCCGTGTGTGTGTCCGTGTGTGTCCGTGTGTGTGTGTGTGTGTGTGTGTCCGTGTGTGTCCGTGTGTGTGTGTGTGTGTGTGTGTGTGTCCGTGTGTGTGTGTGTGTGTGTGTGTGTGTGTGTGTGTGTCCGTGTGTGTGTGTGTGTGTGTCCGTGTGTGTGTGTCCGTGTGTGTCCGTGTGTGTGTGTCCGTGTGTGTGTGTGTGTGTGTGTGTGTGTGTGTGTGTGTGTGTGTGTGTGTGTCTGCCAGTCAGAAGAGGGTAGAGGTACTGGCATCAAGAACAGAAGAGTAATGTGGACAGGCACCTTGTGTGGGCAGTGGATGTTTCCCAAATGGCACTTTATCCCCTCAGAGGGAAAGACAAGATGTTACCATTATTGAAATAATAGTGTGGGAGTCACCTCATACCCTTCACCCTCAGCAGCCAGCCAGCCTCAGACGGAAAGACAAGATGTTACCATTATTTAGTTCTTGGGAGCTTGGTGAGGTTACTTACCTCAGGACGTGATGCCAGTGAAACTGAGAGGACACAGTCCTCTGCGTCTGCCCCAGGTCTAGGTTTGTCTTCAGGACTCTGTGTCTTCAGGACTCTGTGTCTTCAGGACTCAGTGTCTTCAGGACTCTGGGTCTTCAGGACTCTGTGTCTTCAGGACTCTGGGTCTTCAGGTCTCAGTGTCTTCAGGACTTAGTGTCTTCAGGACTCTGTGTCTTCAGGACTCTGGGTCTTCAGGACTCTGGGTCTTCAGGACTCTGTGTCTTCAGGACTCTGGGTCTTCAGGACTCTGTGTCTTCAGGACTCAGTGTCTTCATGTCTCAGTGTCTTCAGGACTCTGGGTCTTCAGGACTCTGTGTCTTCAGGACTCTGTGTCTTCAGGACTCTGGGTCTTCAGGACTCTGTATCTTCAGGACTCAGTGTCTTCAGGACAGTATGAGGGAGGAGAGACCAGAAGGGTGGAACTGACATTTAGCTAATTTCACAGGAGAGAAAGGGCACATTTCCTGCCACAAGAGCATTGGTGCATAATGTTACTTCACCCTTTTGGCAGGGAAAGTAAACTGACACTGTGGACTCCTGCATATGGCTGTTGTCAATACACTGTACTTCCAAAATACATATTTTCTCTTTAACCATGAAATAGTTGGGAGCGTATATATAGTGTGCAACCTTCTTTCCTTCTTTCTTTCTTTCTTTCTTTCTTTCTTTCTTTCTTTCTTTCTTTCTTTCTTTCTTTCTTTCTTTCTTTCTTTCTTTCTTTCTTTCTTTCTTTCTTTCTTTCTTTCTTTCTTTCTTTCTTTCTTTCTTTCTTTCTTTCTTTCTTTCTTTCTTTCTTTCTTTCTTTCTACACAGTTTACTTTTCCGTCAGTCAGCAGCTCTCCAACATCTGTGGGTATGCATCAACTTGTTGAGTAAAAAACTCATGCTTTTTACTCAACAATCTCAATACATGAGACAATGAAGCCGATTCACTGTTACCACCCAATGCCTATACAGTACTTCCAGAGGTAACCCAAGCTCCCTTTACTCTGTATAATGAAACATATCGACTCCAGCCTGGTCTTGTTATTAGATTAAACCCAAGGTCTGTCCCTGATCCTGATAACATCAGAGACAGTGACCCTCTGTTGCAATGGAAGAACACACTGACTACAGAGTCCAGACCCACAGCAGGGATCTCAGCATGGTTCTGCTGGGTGCAGTCAGTGGTGCTGGTAGAAGTTCTATTTCATTTGTAGTAAACCTATTCTGAAAGGGCAGTTGACACTCTTGGTGCTGGTGTTTCCCCAGAGTGTTTCTTATATGGATTCAGAGACCCCCTCCCTGTTAACTCACATACCTACACGTGCTGCATGGAGACCCCCTCCCTGTTAACTCACATACCTACACGTGCTGCATGGAGACCCCCTCCCTGTTAACTCACATACCTACACGTGCTGCATGGAGACCCCCTCCCTGTACCCTCGCATACCTACACGTGCTGCATGGAGACCCCCTCCCTGTTAACTCACATACCTACATGTGCTGCATGAAGACCCCCTCCCTGTTAACTCACATACCTACACGTGCTGCATGGAGACCCCCTCCCTGTTAACTCACATACCTACACGTGCTGTATGGAGACCCCCTCCCTGTTAACTCACATACCTACACGTGCTGTATGGAGACCCCCTCCCTGTACCCTCGCATACCTACACGTGCTGCATGGAGACCCCCTCCCTGTTAACTCACATACCTACACGTGCTGTATGGAGACCCCCTCCCTGTTAACTCACATACCTACACGTGCTGCATGGAGACCCCCTCCCTGTTAACTCACATACCTACACGTGCTGTATGGAGACCCCCTCCCTGTTAACTCTCACACCTTTATAAAGTCTGCATGAAGAGACTACATCAGGCTCCAGAGTTCAGTCTCAGCAGGATTACAAGTCCGCTGGCTGGGTGCTTGGCTGTATGGAGTTTTCCTTAAGTACTGCTGTGCTGTGCTGTGCTGTGCTGTGCTGTGCTGTGCTGTGCTGTGCTGTGCTGTGCTGTGCTGTGCTGTGCTGTTTGCCTATATGAATTCACCGGTTGACTGAGCTGCCACCAAGCATTAGCCTCTCCTCAACCTTCTGTCCTTGAGGAGGTAACGCTTGGGTGAAGAAGCATCCTTCTCACCCCTCCTCCCCTCTCCTCTACCTCTCTCCCTCTCCTTCTCTCTCTCTCTCTCTCTCTCTCTCTCTCTGTCTCTCTCTCTCTCTCTCTCTCTGTCTCTTTCTCTCTCTCTCTCTGTCTCTCTCTCTCTCTCTGTCTCTCAATTCAATTCAATTCACTTTATTGGCATGACGCAACAATGTACATATTGCCAAAGTATCATACATCAATATTATTATTATTATTATTTATTTTTTATTTTTTTATATATATTTATATATATATATATTTTTTTTTTCTATTTTATATATATATATATACATATACATACACACGCACATACACATACAAATTTGGGGAAGTGACTCTCTCTGATAGTTTTATATTTTTGACATTTGGTCAGGAAATGCAGCTCTGTCTCTGGTTCTGCTGTGGTGCAGTGGTTGCACAGCCTTTCCTCTACAGGGAGCCAGGTTTTCCTGTGTCTACCCTTCTCAATAGCAAGGCTGTGCTCGCTGAGCCTGTACTTGGTCAAGGTTTTGCTGAGGTTTTGATCAGTCACCATGGTCAGATAGTTTGCCATGGTGTACTGTCGATTTAGGGCCAAATAGCACTGCATTTTGCTTTGTGCTTGTGTTTGTGTTTTCCAATAGGTAATGTAGTTTTGTTTTAGATGTTTTGTAATTTGGTTAATTCTTATTGATTGGATGTTCTGGTCCTGAGGCTTCAGTGTGTTAGTGGAACAAGTTTGTGAACTCAGCCCCCGGACCAGTTGGATGAAGTGACTCTTATCTTTGCTCAACTCTTGGTATTGCAGGGCTTGGTAATGATATGAGAGGGGGTCACTGTGTTTTAGGTGTTTCCAAAACTTAATTGCTCTTTTTTGAGTTTTTAATATTAGTGGATATCGGCCTAATTCTGCCCTGCATGCATTGTTTGTAGTTTTCCTCTGGACATGTAGGAGAATCTTACAAAGTTCCGCGTGCAAGGTCTCAATGGGATGTTTGTCCCAGTGGGTAAAATCTTGTTTTGTAAGTGGACCCCACACCTCGCTGCCATAGAGTGCGATTGGTTCAATCACACATTTAATTCGTTTTTGCCAAATTGTAATAGGTATTTCAATTTGGATTAGTTTTTTAATGGCGTAGAATGCCCTGCGTGCTTTGTCTCTCAGTTCATTCACTGCATTATTTAGGTGTCCAGTCTAACTTATTTTTAAACCTAAATAGTTGTATTGTGTGCAATACTCTATATGTTTTGCACCAATTGAGAACTTTGGTTCTCTCTCTCTCTCTCTCTCTCTCTCTCTTTTCTCCTTTTACTCCCTCCTCTTCTAAGTTCAATTTAGAGGGAATTTTATTGGCATGGCAAACATATGTTTAAATTGCCAAAGAAAGTGAAATAAACAATAAACATAACTGAAAAGAAACACATTTAGTAGAAATTAACAGTAAACATTGCACTAAAACGGTTTTAAAAAGATAGACATTTCAAGTGTTACAGTGCATTCATAAAGTCTTCAGACCCCTGGACTTTTTCCACCTTTTGTTACATTACAGCCTTATTCTAAAATGGAGCAGGTTTTCATCAAGGTTCTCTCTGTACTTTGCTCCATTCATATTTCCCTCAATCCTGACTAGTCTCCCAGTCCCTGCCGTTGAAACACATCCCCACAGCATGATGCTGCCACCACCATGGGTGCAGCACTCCACCAATCAGGCCTTTATGGTAGAGTGGCCAGATGGAAGCCACTCCTCGGTAAAAGGCACATGACAGCCCGCTTGGAATTTGCCAATCCTGTCTCGGAGCTCTATGGACAAATCCTTCAACCTCATGGCTTGTTTTTTGCTCTGACATGTACTGTCAACTGTGGGACCTTATATAGACAGGCATGTGCCTTTGACCACAGGTGGACTCCAGTCAAGTTTTAGAAACATCTCAAGGATGACCAATGGAAACAGGATGCACCTGAGCTCAGTTTTGAGTCTCATAGCAAAGGGTCTGAATACTTATGTAAATAAGGTATTTCTGTTTTTGTCTAAAAACCAGTTTTTGCTTTGTCATTATGGGGTATTGTGTGTAGATTGATGAGTAAAAAAATATTCTGCAACGTAACAAATTGTGGAAAAAGTAAAGTGGTCTGAATACTTTCCGAATGCTCTGTATATTAATATCATCCATCAGGATTGATGCAGCGGAACATCGGGAGTTTACTAGCTGATCTGGATGACATCATGATCTGGGCTATGCAGATGAATCCGGACAGTCTGGTATTGACTGGAACTTGGATCTCTGGGGAAATTCTGGACTCTGATATTAATATTGAGGGTTATAATGTGCTCAGAGCTGGTAGACAGTGAGGGTAGAGGTGGTGGAGAGGCCATTCTTATATACTGAAATCCATTTCCCTTGCCCCAAAACAAGTAGCTACTATCTTTAAGCCTTTGTCTGGAGAAAAATGTATCCATAACTGTTATAGTGGTCTACCGTCCTCCCTAGTTAACTAGTTTGTTGTCTACCGTCCTCCCTAGTTAACTAGTTTGTTGTCTACCGTCCTCCCTAGTTAACTAGTTTGTTGTCTACCGTCCTCCCTAGTTAACTAGTTTGTTGTCTACCGTCCTCCCTAGTTAACTGGTTTGTTGTCTACCGTCCTCCCTAGTTAACTGGTTTGTTGTCTACCGTCCTCCCTAGTTAACTGGTTTGTTGTCTACCGTCCTCCCTAGTTAACTGGTTTGTTGTCTACCGTCCTCCCTAGTTAACTGGTTTGTTGTCTACCGTCCTCCCTAGTTAACTGGTTTGTTGTCTACCGTCCTCCCTAGTTAACTGGTTTGTTGTCTACCGTCCTCCCTAGTTAACTAGTTTGTTGTCTACCGTCCTCCCTAGTTAACTAGTTTGTTGTCTACCGTCCTCCCTACTTAACTGGTTTGTTGTCTACCGTCCTCCCTAGTTAACTAGCTTGTTGTCTACCGTCCTCCCTAGTTAACTAGTTTGTTGTCTACCGTCCTCCCTAGTTAACTGGTTTGTTGTCTACCGTCCTCCCTAGTTAACTAGTTTGTTGTCTACCGTCCTCCCTAGTTAACTAGTTTGTTGTCTACCGTCCTCCCTAGTTAACTAGTTTGTTGTCTAACGTCCTCCCTAGTTAACTAGTTTGTTGTCTACCGTCCTCCCTAGTTAACTAGTTTGTTGTCTACCGTCCTCCCTAGTTAACTAGTTTGTTGTCTACCGTCCTCCCTAGTTAACTAGTTTGTTGTCTACCGTCCTCCCTAGTTAACTGGTTTGTTGTCTACCGTCCTCCGTCGTCTTCTTTCCAGAGCCGGTCCTGACCTCCCTGGGGCCCTAAGCTAAATTCTGCTAAGGGGCCCTCCTACCTGACCCATGAGCCATGTAAACCATTTTCCGTTGCCACACAGTCACACCTGACACCCCAGTGCTCCCACTACAATCCTCCCTCCTTTAAAACAGTTTGCTCCATCTGTCGGTCTAAGAATAAGTAGACCTATACAGAACAGAATGAGGTATAAACAAACAATATTATAATACCTTTACAGAACAGAATGATTGAATATAATATTTTCTATAGAATCTTAAGATAAGTGAATATTAACATTAACATGAATAATAAATTGTAGAAAATAATACATGTAGAAAATAATAAAATATTACTAAGTGAACATTTGAATGTTTGAATTAAAATCTTACCATCAAAATATTCCTCTTCTGCACATTCTTGAGGCATAATCATCAATGATGTCATCATAGGAAATGTTTTTCCCATGTCATGATTTATGCTCATGGTGGCAAGACCACTCAAACGTTCCTGTGACATGGAAGACCTCAGGTAGCAATTTTTAGGGTGATCCAACGGTTAGGATAGAGTTCCTTCAGAAAGCAGCTCAAAGGCAGTCATCTTATCTGATGGTGACCACTGATGTCACAGTCATCTCTGAAGTTTAGAGTGTTTTCAACTTCCATGTAGTGAGCCTTTAAAGATTGACTGGACATCTGAGAGGCAGTGCTGAAGTTCAGCAGCACTCCATATTTGGTTTTCACCTAGTTGAGTGCTTCAAATCTCTCATCCATGGATGTCACAGCAGAGTCGACCACAATGTTGAAGTAGACCTCAAGGTTTTTTAGTGCATCAGTCACTGGTTCATCAGGAGCCTCATAGCTGAAATGCCTCTTGCTGTTTCTCAGTCTCTTCTCAGAACAGCCTCCACATTCATTTCTTTATAAATGCTTTTGGCTGTTGTCTGGGCCTCAGAGAATCCAGTTTCCCGGTATGTAGTGAGGGAGGCCTTTGCATTTGAGATTAAATTCACTGTGATATCCAACTGCATTGAGGCGGATTGGAGGAGCTTGTTCACCTTGTTTGTCATTGTCAGTATCTCACACCATACGACACAGCAAATCAAGAAGCGGTAGGATCCAACTTCCTCTGCAAGTGCTTGTCCCTCCACTTTGGCCACAGAATCATTGATCATCTGTCTGGCTTCCAGTAATGCCTCTCGAACCTCAGAAGCCTGGTACCTGATTGCATCAACATTTTGGAGCCTTCACGGTTATGTTCACATGTTTCTTCAAAACACTCCATCTTTGTGTGCCAGCTGAAAAGTGGGTGAAGAGCTTTTGCACATGCCCAAAAAACACAACCTTATCTTTTGAAGATTTGGCAGCATCTGCAATGACAAGGTTTAGAGTATGGGCTCCACATGGGACGAACACGGCTCTGGGATTTTTTTTGAGTAGTCCGGCTTGTACTCCTTGGTGCTCTTTCTTTCAGCCTCCAAAATTGTCATTTGTATCTGGTCAAGAGTCTGTCCCCGACTTAGGCGCAGATCAAGTTCTCTCCACTTAATCATGTTGTTTGCGTGTTCAGGACGACCCTCATGGTGTTTCAGAATGGCGTTGACATTTGACCACGCCTTCCTTTATTATTTTGTAGTCTTTTGTAGAAAAGAGCTTACAGCAAAAACAATACACAGCGTTGTTTTTGATTGAGTATGAAAGCCAGCTCCTGGTAAACTTTTCCCCATTTGACAGCTGTCTCTGTAATAAGCCTGAATGGAAACCTCTTCTAGACTTGTCTTTAGGGTAAGACAAATCCACTCCTGGTTTGAATGGACCTCTGTCCACTAACTCAGTCCTCATAAAGTCTGTTAAGACTGGGGGCCAATCTGCTGGGTCATTTGGTGGAGCAGCAACTGTTCTATTAGGATCTGAGCTGCTTGTATCTGATGCTGGCTGTACAACTGTACACCTGTACACTCTACTTCTCACTGGCTGTCCCTCAGGTTGAATAAACACACTCTACTTCTCACTGCTGTCCCTCAGGTTGAATAAACACACTCTACTTCTCACTGCTGTCCCTCAGGTTGAATAAACACACTCTACTTCTCACTGGCTGTCCCTCAGGTTAAACAAACACACTCTACTTCTCACTGGCTGTCCCTCAGGTTGAATAAACACACTCGTCTTCTCACTGGCTGTCCCTCAGGTTAAATAAACACACTCTACTTCTCACTGGCTGTCCCTCAGGTTGAATAAACACACTCTACTTCTCACTGGCTGTTCCTCAGGTTGAATAAACACACTCTACTTCTCACTGGCTGTCCGTCAGGTTGAATAAACACACTCTACTTCTCACTGGCTGTCCCTCAGGTTGAATAAACACACTCTACTTCTCATTGGCTGTCCCTCAGGTTGAATAAACACACTCTACTTCTCACTGCTGTCCCTCAGGTTGAATAAACACACTCTACTTCTCACTGGCTGTCCCTCAGGTTGAATAAACACACTCTACTTCTCATTGGCTGTTCCTCAGGTTGAATAAACACACTCTACTTCTCACTGGCTGTCCGTCAGGTTGAATAAGCACACTCTACTTCTCACTGGCTGTCCGTCAGGTTGAATAAACACACTCTACTTCTCACTGGCTGTACCTCAGGTTGAATAAACACATTCTACTTCTCACTGGCTGTCCCTCAGGTTGAATAAAAACACTTAACTAGTTTGTTGTCTACCGTCCTCCCTAGTTAACTAGTTTGTTGTCTACCGTCCTCCCTAGTTAACTAGTTTGTTGTCTACCGTCCTCCCTAGTTAACTAGTTTGTTGTCTACCGTCCTCCCTAGTTAACTAGTTTGTTGTCTACCGTCCTCCCTAGTTTACTAGTTTGTTGTCTACCGTCCTCCCTAGTTAACTAGTTTGTTGTCTACCGTCCTCCCTAGTTAACTAGTTTGTTGTCTACCGTCCTCCCTAGTTAACTAGTTTGTTGTCTACCGTCCTCCCTAGTTAACTGGTTTGTTGTCTACCGTCCTCCCTAGTTAACTGGTTTGTTGTCTACCGTCCTCCCTAGTTAACTAGTTTGTTGTCTACCGTCCTCCCTAGTTAACTAGTTTGTTGTCTACCGTCCTCCCTAGTTAACTAGTTTGTTGTCTACCGTCCTCTTCTTCTCACTTCTCAGTGTTCTGTCAATCACAGGGGTCAGATAGTCTGCCACCTTGTCCTGTCTGTTTAGAGACAAATAGTATTGAAGTTTACTTAGATTTTTTGTGGTTTCTTTAGGTGATATATTTAAATTTTTGCTTTGTGATAATTTTTTTGGACCAGATTTTCTGAGTGCTCTCCTGAGGCTTTGCGATGGTAGGAGTGGAGATTACTTGTTTTTAAATGATTATAACATTTACAATATCATCATTTTCATATTTTTTTGATTGACTGTCAAGTCCAAGGTCTGACAGAACTGTTGCAGACCATCTAATGGTGCCAGGGTAAAAAAAAATCTATCCTCTGAAGGAGAGTGGATACCACGATTTTGGAGTTGGGAAATGTGGTGGTGGCATGGCCACCCTGCCCTGCTAGGCCCGCAGGTTGGTGCTCCCGGTGTGGATGATTATGTGGCTCAGAGACCCGAGCTGGGCCTTATCAAGCAGCTCCATGGTCCTCTGCATTGTTGGGCAGCAGACCTTTTCCGCTTTGTGAATAGGGCAAAGTTTCTTCTTCTGAACAGTCCATTAACAGAATGATGTCAGCCTGTGTGTCTTCTGGTCTGGAGGGGGTGGGGTCTGTCTGAATGGCATCAGCGTCGGTCCGTGCATACTGGGCTGTAGCCTACCATGTCTTACTGCAATGGAATTTTATGAATGCCCATTCATGTGTTAGGCCCCACCCTTTGTTAAACAGGCCGTTGTATTATCTTTATTAGTTCTGATTCCTGTGACTACTCAATTTGACTATTTGATTATCTCTCAAGGTTGGTGTGCAGTGAGCTCTGATTGTACTGTGTGTGTGTGTGTGTGTGTGTGTGTGTGTGTGTGTGTGTGTGTGTGTGTGTGTGTGTGTGTGTGTGTGTGTGTGTGTGTGTGTGTGTGTGTGTGTGTGTGGTGGGCTCTGATTGTGCTTTGTTGGTAGAAAGTGTGGTGAAGTGGGTTTCCATGGTGATACCAATAGAGCCCAACGTGTTGTGTATCAGAGGAAATTAGAATGGAAACGGTTGAGTATAATTCCTGTGTTGATGAATATAAGAACACTTTCTCTAACTGCTTCAGTAACTTCAATCATTCAGTTACCATTGAGAGGAGGATATGCAACTTGGGATTTCACTCATTTACATTAACATTTCAGTCATTTAGCAGACACTCTTATCCAGAGCAACTTACAGCTGTGATTGTACTGTGTGTACAGGGGCTGACCCTGTAGGTAGGCTGTCATCGTAAATAAGAATTTGTTCTTAACTGACTTGCCTAGTTAAATAAAGGTTACATTTTTTAGAAGTAATAGTGTCATGTATAAAAATGCTTGGCAAGCCATTATTTTGGCTACCATGGCTATGCCCCCGTAAGATGACAATGTCCCCATCCACAGGGTTCTAGTGGTCACTGAATGGTTGATGATCATGATAATTATGTAAACCATATGTCATGGCCATCTCAGTCACCAGATCTCAACCCAATTGAACAGTTATGGGAGATTCTGGAGCTGCGCCTGAGACAGCGTTTTCCACCACCACCAAATGATAAAATGTGGAAGAATGGTGTCTTATCTCTTCAATAGAGTTCCAGACACTTGTAGAATCTATTCCAAGGTGCATTTAAACTGTTCGTGGTGGTGTTGTTGGTCCATGTCAAATCCTCAGAGATGTGGACGCTGAGGAACTTAAAACTGCTGACTCTGTCTCTACTCTACTCTACTGCAGTTCCATTGATGTGTATTTGGTTGTGTTCCCTCTCTGCTTCCTTTCTCTGTCTACTGCAGTTCCATTGATGTGTATTTGGTTGTGTTCCCTCTCTGCTTCCTTTCTCTGTCTACTGCAGTCCCATTGATGTGGATCAGGGTGGGCGGGGTTCCCTCTCTGCTTCCTGTCAACAATCAACTCCTTTTATTGCTGACGTTAAGGGAGAGATTGTTGTCCTGTCAACACCATGCCAGTTCACTTACCTCCTCCCATATAGGCTGACTTGTTGCTGTTGGTTATCAGAGCTAAAACCGTGGTGTCGTCAGCAAACTGATAGAGTTGGTGTCGTGCAGGGGGCTGAGGAAACACCACTGGGGGTCCCCAGTGTTAGGAGTCAGTGTGGAGGAGGTGTTCTTGCCAATCCTCACAGCCTGTGGTGTGCTCGTCAGGAACTCCAGGATCCAGTTGCAGAGGGTTGTGTCCAGACCGAGGGCTCTGAGCTTTGTGACGAGCTTGGAGGGAACATTGTTGATTGCTGAACTGTAGTCAATGAACATCATGCTCACATAGTTGTTCCTCTTGTCCAGTTGTGGGGCCGTGTGAATAGCGATGGAAATGGCATCTTCCGTGGATCTGTTGATGCTGTAAGCAAATTGGAGTGGATCCAGTGTACCTGGCATGCTGGCCTTGATGTGGGCCATGATCAGCCTCTCGAAGCACTTCATTGATGACCAGAGTGAGTGCAAGGGGCGATATTAATTTGGGCATGTCATCTTGGCTTTCTTGGTCACTGGGGACGATGGTGGTCTCCTTGAAGCAAGTGGGGACTACAGCCTGGGACAGGGACAGGTTGAAGATGTCCGAGAAGACGCCCGCCAGTCGGTCAGCCCACACTGAGGATATGGCCAGGGATGTGTTCTGGGCCGTTGGCTTTGTGAGTATTCACTCTTTTGAGTTTTCCTCACATCATCCTTGGAGAACGAAAGCACCTGGTTGTCCAGAGCAGGGAGAGCGTTTCTGGATGGCTCGGTATTGTCTGCCTTGAAGCGAGCATAGAATGTGTTAAGCTTGTCTGGGAGGGAGGCTTCGGTGGCCTTTGGTTGCCTTTGCCACATGCACCGATAGTCTGAGTTGTTGAACATCGATTCAAGTTTGAGTTTGTATTGTCTTTTTGTGGCCCATGGATTTGTGGAGCTTGTACCTGCTTGCTTTGCAGGCGTCACGTGCCACAGAGTCATCGGGGTTCATTCTACTGACATTGAATGCAGTACAGGCTTTCGGTACGGATATCTCAACTCATTCAGGGTCTTTGGTTGGGGTTTTTCCGGATTGTTACTGTAGGTACAAAATCATCAACACATTTCCTAATGAAACCTGTGACTGATGGATGAGTGAGGATAGTAGAGAGGTCTTTGTAGTGCCCAGTTTGAAATTCATGTAGGCTACATTTCGAACAATGCTGAATATTAATGTGGCTTACAACATGCCACCAATGGCCTGGGGTCAAGAATGACAGGGTTCTTAACGCAGGTATGCTCCATTTCGCGGTGACAGGGACCTATGATGTGACCTACAACATGCCATGCTCATCTCCAGGGTTAGGGTTCTTATCTTGACACTGCTCCTAGAGACAGGGACAGGAACAGGGATGTTGATAGCTACTAGTCTTTTGCATTCCTCAGAGAAGGTCCATACGAGGTTCCCCTTGACATACAGAGAAGGTCCATACGAGGTGCCCCTTGACATACAGAGAAGGTCCATACGAGGTTCCCATTCACATACAGAGAAGGTCCTTCACATAGTGGCAGGCAACAACAGAGGCCATATATTTTCCCAAAACAACATATTCCAATTATGTTTGTCAGGCTTTGTTATTGAAGAGAATACTTTGATGGTGGCTGAATGATGGCTTCATAAACATTCAAACCAACCACTAATGTTGTGTGTCTGTATCTGTGTGTATGTGTATCTGTGTATATGTGTATATGTATATATGTGTATATGTATATATGTGTATATGTGTGTGTGTGTATGTGTGTGTGTGTGTGTGTGTGTGTGTGTGTGAATGGGTGTGTGTGGCTTGCAAATCATTTGGCACTTTTGGCACCAACATATAGTATAACTTGTTTGAGTCTGGCTTTGTTTTTTCCTCTAAACTTGTGTTGGCTATCTCTGCATG
Source organism: Thymallus thymallus (assembly GCA_023634145.1). Classification (NCBI taxonomy): domain Eukaryota; kingdom Metazoa; phylum Chordata; class Actinopteri; order Salmoniformes; family Salmonidae; genus Thymallus; species Thymallus thymallus. The sequence goes on from CM042409.1 coordinate 1,934,507, forward strand.
AAGAGACCCTTTTCCTCTGAACTTGTGTTGTCTGTCTCTGCATGAAGAGACCCTTCTCCTCTGAACTTGTGTTGTCTGTCTCTGCGTGAAGAGACCCTTCTCCTCTGAACTTGTGTTGTCTGTCTCTGCATGAAGAGACCCTTCTCCTCTGAACTTGTGTTGTCTGTCTCTGCATGAAGAGACCCTTCTCCTCTGAACCCTTCTCTAAAGTTGTTTTGCCTTTTCTCTCTGCATGAAGAGACCCTTGATAACGACAGCAGGGTTTTGGCAGTAGCCTAATGCTCAACAAGTGTGTGATCAGTTTGCTGCTGATAATTAAGTCATTGGATGTCAGACTAGAGGAGCTTGTCATCAGTGTTGGAGATGTAAGACGTTGTCTCTGCCAGGGTGTGGTGTATGAGATGATGTTTCTGCGTGTATGTGTGTGTGTGTGTGTTTGTGTGTATGTGTAAGTGCATGCGTGCTTGTGTGTGTGTATGTTCCAAGGTGTCATAGACACGTTAGCTCTTGAAGACCACTAATTGGCCAGTCACAGCATCTGTGGCATGTCCGGAGAAGTGATCTTATTGGTCAGTGTCCTGCCCGGTCCAGTAGTTTAGTGTTCAGGGAAGACAGAAGAGGCTGGGAGATTGTTTAGTGTAGCAGACAGTCAGGACACAGGAAGGAACGACTACACGCCGTTATCCCAATTAGCTAGAAATGGATGCTTAGCAGGTTACGCCCATTGAGATACTTTAGATGTGCTGTGACTGAACATTGTCTTCTACTTGTTCTGTGTTACTGTAGCTCATTGTATTGGAATAGAATCATTGTTCTGTGTTACTGTAGATCATTGTATTGGAATAGAATCATTGTTCTGTGTTACTGTAGATCATTGTATTGGAATAGAATCATTGTTCTGTGTTACTGTAGATCATTGTATTGGAATAGAATCATTGTTCTGTGTTACTGTAGATCATTGTATTGGAATAGAATCATTGTTCTGTGTTACTGTAGATCATTGTATTGGAATAGAATCATTGTTCTGTGTTACTGTAGATCATTGTATTGGAATAGAATCATTGTTCTGTGTTACTGTAGATCATTGTATTGGAATAGAATCATTGTTCTGTGTTACTGTAGATCATTGTATTGGAATAGAATCATTGTTCTGTGTTACTGTAGATCATTGTATTGGAATAGAATCATTGTTCTGTGTTACTGTAGATCATTGTATTGGAATAGAATCATTGTTCTGTGTTACTGTAGATTATTGTATTGGAATAGCATCATTGTTCTGTGTTACTGTAGATCATTGTATTGGAATATAATCATTGTTCTGTGTTACTGTAGATCATTGTATTGGAATATAATCATTGTTCTGTGTTACTGTAGGTCATTGTATTGGAATAGAATCATTGTTCTGTGTTACTGTAGATCATTGTATTGGAATATAATCATTGTTCTGTGTTACTGTAGATCATTGTATTGGAATAGAATCATTGTTCTGATGTTCTACTAATCACCATGGGAACTGTAAGGTGGTGTCCTACGGTTCTGATGTTCTACTAATCACCATGGGAACTGTAAGGTGGTGTCCCACGGTTCTGATGTTCTACTAATCACCATGGGAACTGTAAGGTGGTGTCCTACGGTTCTGATGTTCTACTAATCACCATGGGAACTGTAAGGTGGTGTCCTACGGTTCTGATGTTCTGCTAATCTCCATGGGAACTGTAAGGTGGTGTCCTACGGTTCTGATGTTCTGCTAATCTCCATGGGAACTGTAAGGTGGTGTCCTACTGTTCTGATGTTCTGCTAATCTCCATGGGAACTGTAAGGTGGTGTCCTACGGTTCTGATGTTCAGTTGAGACGGCAGCCCTCACAGCTGTTCCTCTATAAAATAACAAGGTCCCGGTCAAACAGGAAAACACACACTGGGGAAGACATTCTGTTAGTCATAATGAGCTCATTATGCCAGTTAGTCTGTGAAGATGTGAACATACTGTATATTCTGTGCTCGAAAGTGTGGATGTACGTGCGGGCATGTGTGTGTGTGCGTGCCTGCATGCTTGTGTGCGTGTGTTTGTGTGTATTGCGGGTGTAGTGAAATGCTTGTGCTTCTAGCTATGACAGTGCCGTCATATCTAACAAGTAATATCTAACAGTTTCACAACATATACTGAAATACACATAAATCTAAGTAAGGAATGGTTTGAGAATATACACACTGGGGGCCAAAAGTTTGGAATAGTACTAATTCAAGGGGTTTTCTTTATTTGCACTATTTTTTACTTTGTAGAATAAAAGTGCATATATAACACATATAGAATCATGTAGTTACCAAAAATGTGTTAAACAAATCGAAGTATATTTTATATTTGAGATTCCACCCTTTGCCTTGATGACAGCTTTGCACACTCATGGCATTCTCTTAACCAGCTTCATGAGGACCGCCACAGGAAAGGAAGACCCAGAGTTACCTCTGCTGCAGAGGATAAGTTCATTAGAGTTACCAGCTTCAGATTGCAGCCCAAATAAATGCTTCACAGAGTTCAAGTAACAGACACATCTCAACATCAACTGTTCAGAGGAGACTGTGTGAATCAGGCCTTCATGGTTGAATTGCTGCAAAGAAACCACTACTAAAGGACACCAATAAGTACTGTTATATAGCTGTACAGTAGTACTGTTATATAGCTGTACAGTAGTAATGTTATATAGCTGTACAGTAGTACTGTTATATATCTGTAGAGTAGTACTGTTATATAGCTGTACAGTAGTACTGTTATATAGCTGTACAGTAGTACTGTTATATATCTGTAGAGTAGTACTGTGATATAGCTGTACAGTAGTACTGTTATATATCTGTAGAGTAGTACTGTTATATATCTGTAGAGTAGTACTGTTATATATCTGTAGAGTAGTACTGTTATATATCTGTAAAGTAGTACTGTTATATAGCTGTAGAGTAGTACTGTTATATATCTGTAGAGTAGTACTGTTATATAGATGTACAGTAGTACTGTTATATATCTGTAGAGTAGTACTGTTATATATCTGTAGAGTAGTACTGTTATATAGATGTACAGTAGTACTGTTATATATCTGTAGAGTAGTACTGTTATATATCTGTAGAGTAGTACTGTTATTCAGCTGGAGGGTAGTAATGTTATTCAGCTGGAGGGTAGTAATGTTATATAGCTGGAGGGTCGTAATGTTATTAAGTTGGAGGGTAGTAATGTTATTCAGCTGGAGGGTGGTAATGTTATTCAGCTGGAGGGTAGTAATGTTATATAGCTGGAGGGTCGTAATGTTATTCAGCTGGAGGGTAGTAATGTTATTCAGCTGGAGGGTAGTAATGTTATTCAGCTGGAGGGTAGTAATGTTATTCAGCTGGAGGGTAGTAATGTTATTCAGCTGGAGGGTAGTAATGTTATATAGCTGGAGGGTAGTAATGTTATATAGCTGGAGGGTGGTAAGGTTATATAGCTGGAGGGTAGTAATGTTATTGAGCTGGAGGGTAGTAATGTTATTCAGCTGGAGGGTCGTAATGTTATTCAGCTGCAGGGTAGTAATATTATTCAGCTGGAGGGCGGTAATGTTATATAGCTGGAGGGTGGTAATGTTATTCAGCTGGAGGGTAGTAATGTTATTCAGCTGGAGGGTCGTAATGTTATTCAGCTGGAGGGTAGTAATGTTATATAGCTGGAGGGTAGTAATGTTATTCAGCTGGAGGGTCGTAATGTTATTCAGCTGGAGGGTCGTAATGTTATATAGCTGGAGGGTCGTAATGTTATTAAGCTGGAGGGTAGTAATGTTATTCAGCTGGAGGGTGGTAATGTTATTCAGCTGGAGGGTAGTAATGTTATATAGCTGGAGGGTCGTAATGTTATTCAGCTGGAGGGTAGTAATGTTATTCAGCTGGAGGGTAGTAATGTTATTCAGCTGGAGGGTAGTAATGTTATTCAGCTGGAGGGTAATGACATGACAGTAAAGTAGAGAATAGCTCTCTCTGCATGAAGTGATGACCCTGAATAGAGAATAGCTCTCTCTGCATGAAGTGATGACCCTGAATAGAGAATAACTCTCTCTGCATGAAGTGATGACCCTGAATAGAGAATAACTCTCTCTGCATGAAGTGATGAGCCTGAATCGTTGGAGTTTCATTTTGGGAGTCTGTCAGTATTTGTACCTTGAACAGCAGTGTGATGTGTTCTGCCGAGTCGCCCCCACTAAGACGTTGACAGGTCTGTGTGTTATTAGAGTGACACCACTGTAACTTCCTGGGTCTCATCGTTATGGTTTGAAAAGGGGGAAACACTTGAATCTCTGTGTGACTGTTCCGAATCCCTCTTCTGAAAGTGCATGACATCTCTGGAGAGTTGTTGACCTCTGAAAAGTTGGAGTTTCATTCAGTGAGTCTGTCATCATTAGTGTGTCATCATTAGTGTGTCATCATTAGTGTGTATACATCATTAGTCTGTCATCATTAGTCTGTCATCATTAGTGTGTCATCATTAGTGTGTATACATCATTAGTCTGTCATCATTAGTGTGTATACATCATTAGTCTGTCATCATTAGTGTGTATACATCATTAGTCTGTCATCATTAGTGTGTATACATCATTAGTCTGTCATCATTAGTGTGTCATCATTAGTGTGTATACATCATTAGTGTGTCATCATTAGTGTGTCATCATTAGTGTGTATACATCATTAGTGTGTATACATCATTAGTCTGTCATCATTAGTGTGTCATCATTAGTGTGTATACATCATTAGTGTGTCATCATTAGTCTGTCATCATTAGTGTGTCATCATTAGTGTGTATACATCATTAGTCTGTCATCATTAGTGTGTATACATCATTAGTCTGTCATCATTAGTGTGTCATCATTAGTGTGTCATCATTAGTGTGTATACATCATTAGTCTGTCATCATTAGTGTGTCATCATTAGTGTGTATACATCATTAGTGTGTCATCATTAGTGTGTATACATCATTGGTGTGTCATCATTAGTGTGTCATCATTAGTGTGTCATCATTAGTGTGTATACATCATTAGTGTGTCATCATTAGTGTGTCATCATTAGTGTGTCATCATTAGTGTGTATACATCATTAGTGTGTCATCATTAGTGTGTCATCATTAGTGTGTATACATCATTAGTGTGTCATCATTAGTGTGTCATCATTAGTGTGTCATCATTAGTGTGTATACATCATTAGTGTGTCATCATTAGTGTGTCATCATTAGTGTGTATACATCATTAGTGTGTCATCATTAGTGTGTATACATCATTGGTGTGTCATCATTAGTGTGTCATCATTAGTGTGTCATCATTAGTGTGTATACATCATTAGTGTGTCATCATTAGTGTGTCATCATTAGTGTGTCATCATTAGTGTGTCATCATTAGTGTGTCATCATTAGTGTGTCATCATTAGTGTGTATACATCATTAGTGTGTCATCATTAGTGTGTATACATCATTGGTGTGTCATCATTAGTGTGTCATCATTAGTGTGTCATCATTAGTGTGTATACATCATTAGTGTGTCATCATTAGTGTGTATACATCATTAGTGTGTCATCATTAGTGTGTATACATCATTAGTGTGTCATCATTAGTGTGTCATCATTAGTGTGTCATCATTAGTGTGTATACATCATTAGTGTGTCATCATTAGTGTGTCATCATTAGTGTGTCATCATTAGTGCGTATACATCATTAGTGTGTCATCATTAGTGTGTATACATCATTGGTGTGTCATCATTAGTGTGTCATCATTAGTGTGTCATCATTAGTGTGTATACATCATTAGTGTGTCATCATTAGTGTGTATACATCATTGGTCTGTCATCATTAGTGTGTATACATCATTGGTCTGTCATCATTAGTGTGTATACATCATTGGTCTGTCATCATTAGTGTGTATACATCATTAGTGTGTCATCATTAGTCTGTCATCATTAGTGTGTATACATCATTAGTGTGTCATCATTAGTGTGTATACATCATTAGTGTGTCATCATTAGTGTGTCATCATTAGTGTGTCATCATTAGTGTGTATACATCATTAGTGTGTCATCATTAGTGTGTATACATCATTGGTGTGTCATCATTAGTGTGTCATCATTAGTGTGTCATCATTAGTGTGTCATCATTAGTGTGTATACATCATTAGTGTGTCATCATTAGTGTGTCATCATTAGTGTGTCATCATTAGTGTGTATACATCATTAGTGTGTCATCATTAGTGTGTCATCATTAGTGTGTCATCATTAGTCTGTCATCATTAGTGTGTCATCATTAGTGTGTCATCATTAGTCTGTCATCATTAGTGTGTCATCATTAGTGTGTATACATCATTAGTGTGTATACATCATTAGTGTGTATACATCATTAGTGTGTCATCATTAGTGTGTCATCATTAGTGTGTCATCATTAGTGTGTATACATCATTAGTGTGTCATCATTAGTGTGTCATCATTAGTGTGTCATCATTAGTGTGTATACATCATTAGTGTGTCATCATTAGTGTGTATACATCATTGGTGTGTCATCATTAGTGTGTCATCATTAGTGTGTCATCATTAGTGTGTATACATCATTAGTGTGTCATCATTAGTGTGTATACATCATTGGTCTGTCATCATTAGTGTGTATACATCATTGGTCTGTCATCATTAGTGTGTATACATCATTGGTCTGTCATCATTAGTGTGTATACATCATTAGTGTGTCATCATTAGTCTGTCATCATTAGTGTGTATACATCATTAGTGTGTCATCATTAGTGTGTATACATCATTAGTGTGTCATCATTAGTGTGTCATCATTAGTGTGTCATCATTAGTGTGTATACATCATTAGTGTGTCATCATTAGTGTGTATACATCATTGGTGTGTCATCATTAGTGTGTCATCATTAGTGTGTCATCATTAGTGTGTCATCATTAGTGTGTATACATCATTAGTGTGTCATCATTAGTGTGTCATCATTAGTGTGTCATCATTAGTGTGTATACATCATTAGTGTGTCATCATTAGTGTGTCATCATTAGTGTGTCATCATTAGTCTGTCATCATTAGTGTGTCATCATTAGTGTGTCATCATTAGTCTGTCATCATTAGTGTGTCATCATTAGTGTGTATACATCATTAGTGTGTATACATCATTAGTGTGTATACATCATTAGTGTGTCATCATTAGTGTGTATACATCATTAGTGTGTATACATCATTAGTGTGTATACATCATTAGTGTGTCATCATTAGTGTGTCATCATTAGTGTGTCATCATTAGTGTGTCATCATTAGTCTGTCATCATTAGTGTGTCATCATTAGTGTGTCATCATTAGGTGTCATCATTAGTGTGTCATCATTAGTGTGTCATCATTAGTGTGTATACATCATTAGTGTGTCATCATTAGTGTGTATACATCATTAGTCTGTCATCATTAGTGTGTATACAACATTAGTGTGTCATCATTAGTGTGTCATCATTAGTGTGTCATCATTAGTGTGTCATCATTAGTGTGTCATCATTAGTGTGTCATCATTAGTGTGTATACATCATTAGTGTATACATCATTAGTGTGTCATCATTAGTGTGTATACATCATTAGTGTGTCATCATTAGTGTATACATCATTAGTGTGTCATCATTAGTGTGTATACATCATTAGTGTGTCATCATTAGTGTGTCATCATTAGTGTGTCATCATTAGTGTGTATACATCATTAGTGTGTCATCATTAGTGTGTCATCATTAGTGTGTATACATCATTAGTGTGTCATCATTAGTGTGTATACATCATTGGTCTGTCATCATTAGTGTGTATACATCATTGGTCTGTCATCATTAGTGTGTATACATCATTAGTGTGTCATCATTAGTGTGTCATCATTAGTGTGTCATCATTAGTGTGTCATCATTAGTGTGTATACATCATTGTAGTTTCAGTGGTTGCTGCTTCCCGTCTGCTGAGACACTGATAGGTCCATGTTCTATCAGACAGACTGTAACTGTCAGTCTCGTCATTATCAATACAAAAGGGGGGAAATCTTACATGATGTGTGAACTCTCCGCTTTGAAAGTGTCTTTCCCAGATACTTTGAATACGACAAATAAAAACCCAGAGATGGAATGTTGATCGATTTTGGTCGTAGTTACTATGTATGATGTTTTTCATATAGTGTATCAATAAGCCATCAGTTGTGTCTGCACAGTAGTAAGAGATAGAGCATGATGTCATGTTGATGTCTGTCTGCAGTAATTAAGAAAAGACCTTGATGTCATGACAATGGGAAGAAATCAACTGTTAACGTTTCTACAAAGTACTTCGACTGACTTCATGAAATAAACAACAACAGTACCCATGGTAACCACATCTTCTTCTATTAAACACCATGTATGGGATCACCGTTAATGCGACCTCTGAGAAGGTTTGGGGAAATCCCTTTAAAATACTAAAATAGGCATCAGATTTAATCACAGCCTTAGTTTTAGAGTATTATCCATATGAAGTAGTCACCTCGGTTTCCTTTTTTACCTGGTACAGTTTGACTGTTGTTTGAGAATGCATTGTCTTCTACACCAGTGTACCAAGTTGTTTCAGGCTGGGGTCCTGAGGCTGAATGAGTCTGAGCTGGGTCAATTAGGTATCCAGGGTTCTTTGTGCAGCCACATTAGGCTGGGAAGCTAGCCAGGACACATCTACAGTACAGCACCACTTCAGGCTTCCACAGTGCAGTCTCAGAGGCTGTTTAGTGGCTAGGTCCTGGGCACTTAGTATTAAAGTAACTTTATGTTGCACATTACTTAAGGGGGAAATCTACAGTTCAAACAACAACAAAGCTGTCACCCAGCCACTGTTAATTAACCCTTTATACTTGTGGGAATTGGCCTATATGGATAGGGTTCAATTGAAATGTTTATTTCAGATGAAATATGAAAAGCACATGCATCACCATGGTAACAAATGAATGGAAACAGTTTGGAGATCATGGGGAAATTATTAGACCAACGTTGAGGACACAACAGTTCACCTGACGAGACTGAATCCAAACATTACACTGTTTATTTTATGTACATTTTTCATTTACTGTCCTTCTCACATTTTGTTGATAACAAAATCTGAAAGTACTCTGGATACATTCAGTAACGTGATAAGAATATTCCTGGATAATTTGAGGTAGGTGCAACGTACGACAAACAGAGGACAATGGTTTGAGTGAGAGGACTAACAGGTGTCTCCAAGTGGCCACACCCCTCCAAACTGTGGGTTTGAGTGAGAGGTCTAACAAGTGTTTCCAAGTGTCCACACCCCTCTCCAAACTGTGGGTTTGAGTAAGAGGTCTAACAGGTGTCTCCAAGTGGCCACACCCCTCCAAACTGTGGGTTTGAGTAAGAGGTCTAACAGGTGTCTCCAAGTGGCCACACCCCTCCAAACTGTGGGTTTGAGTGAGAGGTCTAATTGGTGTTTCCAAGTGGCCACACCCCTCCAAACTGTGGGTTTGAGTGAGAGGACTAACTGGTGTTTCCAAGTGGCCACACCCCTCCAAACTGTGGGTTTGAGTGAGAGGTCTAACTGGTGTTTCCAAGTGGCCACACCCCTCCAAACTGTGGGTTTGAGTGAGAGGTCTAACTGGTGTTTCCAAGTGGCCACACCCCTCCAAACTGTGGGTTTGAGTGAGAGGTCTAACTGGTGTTTCCAAGTGGCCACACCCCTCCAAACTGTGGGTTTGAGTGAGAGGTCTAACTGGTGTTTCCAAGTGGCCACACCCCTCCAAACTGTGGGTTTGAGTGAGAGGTCTAACTGGTGTCTCCAAACTGTAAAGTTCCTAAGTCATTTCAATGCATTTTTATGACTCTAAGAAGAGTCTCCAAATATACGTTTTTTTTTTTAGCTCTCCTAGCTGTGCCGTTAAGGAACTAGTGCTAACACATTAGTAGTTGTTTTGTTTGGAACAAAACCCCACGCAATCCCAAAAAGGTCCTTTATAAATCACAATCTGGGTCACGTGGGCACGATTTTAAAGTTTGTTCTGTTGCCAACATGACTAGCTAAGTTATTAAATCCATCTTACAGTGTTAGGCAATTCAATATCGTCATTTTGGTGCGCATAACAAGGAGTCCTGAGAGCATTCAGGGGCGCGACAGCAGCACATTCTCTGCACAATAAACAAAGCAGGGTCTGACGCCATGTCGTCTTGTAACTGTACATCAAACATAGTGAGCATAAACACTGACACTGTATATGACATGAGTTAATGATATGGAAATGTGAAGTGTACATTTGGCTTGTATGACATCAAAGTGTATGTATTATAATCCTCAATGTCTCATCTTTCAAAATACATCGAGTCATCTTAATTTACAGCATTTACACAGACAACTAAATATTTTCAAAAGTGTCCCAATTACCAGGAGGGATGGGGCAGCTTCTTGGAGCTTCTTGCAGCTTCTTGGAGCTTCTTGGAGCTTCTTGGAGCGTGCGTGGTGCTCAAGTTCAGAACGGCTGTCAGTTAAAACCCATACAGAGCTGTGAAGCACGGAGCCTGAGGTCTGATGTCATGTATAGCATGTTACTGTACAGCCACTGTGTTCCAATTGAGTTGCTTATTAATGTCCAAATCTGCCATTTTCAACCCGTACACTGGTTCGAGTGTAAAGGGCTACAAAATCCCATTTAAGCTTATTTAGACAACAGAATACCCATTAAAGCAATGTGGATGTAGGCAGGTTCTAAACAATTGCATGGACCTACAGTCCCTAATCCACATGATTAAAACCAGCATAGTACTAGGGTCAAATGCAATTGTTTTAAGACGGCCACACAATGGATCATTTAGCTATTTGATTTATAACTGTAGGACCACTTTAACTTTTTTGATAATATATTGAATATGGCCTTTACTAATTTGACCATAGAAATGCATTGAATAATGCTTTTATATATGGCAAAAAATACAGTAAAAAAATAAATACAAGGAATAATGTTTTGAAGTGTTTGTCCTGTATCTAGGACATATAAGAAAGATCAGGAAATGTTTTTTTGGGGGACACATATTTAACCCCTTATTTCTGTTGGCACAAAACTACCTCCAACTTCCATTAATTTGTATGGGTTACCTTCAGACGAGACACTTGTCGGGGTCGTAGAGCAAACATCATCGCGTTCATGAGAGTCTCAAACCATTTGGACGGTACAGACGTTTTCGCAAGAAGACCCATTTCCAGGATGTCTCATGGTTTGACAAATACTGCTGTAGCTTTGCCACCTTCCACCGCAGATGCAGATTATGTCCCTACATGACAAAAAGTATGTGACCATAAGTATGTGAACATCTCATCATGGGCATTAATATGGAGTTGATCCCCCTTTGCTGCTATAACAGCCTCTACTCTTCTGGGAAGGTTTTCCACTAGATTTTGGAACATTTCTGTGGGGACTTGCTTCCATTCAGCCACAAGATCAGTAGTGAGGCCGGGCACTGATGTTGAGCGATTAAGCCTGGCTCGCAGTCGGTGTTCCATTCATCCCAAAGGTGTTCGATGCGGTTGAAGTCAGGGCTCTGTGCAGGTCAGTCAAGTTCTTCCACACCAATCTCGACAAACCATTTCTGTATGGACCTCACCTTGTGCATGTCATTGTATGCTGTAGCGTTAAGATTTCCCTTCACTGGAACTAAGGGGCCTAGCCTGAACCATGACAAACAGCCGCAGTGATCTTAGGCTTGTGTAAGCTCCCAACAAACAGTTTTTGTGCTGACGTTGCTTCCAGAGGCAGTTTGGAACTCGGTGGTGAGTGTTGGTAGCGGACGTTTTTTACGCGCTTCAGCACTAGACATTTCCACTTCACAACAAGACTACTTACAGTTTACCGGGGCTGCTCTAGCAGGGCAGATATTTTACAAACTCTGAAGAACTCTGGAGCTCTGTCAGAGTGACCATCGGGTTCTTGGTCACCTCACTGACCAAAGTCCTTCTCCCCTAATTGCTCAGTTTGGCCGGGCGGCCAGCTCTAGGAAGAGTCTTGGTGTTTCCAAACTTCTTCAATTTCAGAATGATGGAGGCCACTGTGTTCTTGGGGACCTTCAATGCTGCAGCCATTTTTTGGTACCCTTCCCCAGATCTGTGCCTCGACACAATTCTGTTTCGGAGCTCTACAGACAATTCCTTCGACCTCATGGCTTGGTTTTTGCCCTGACATGCACTGTCAACTGTGGGACTTTATATAGACAGGTGTGTGCCTTTCCAAATCATGTCCAATCAATAGAATTTAACACAGGTGGAGTCCAGTCAAGTTTTAAAAACATCTCAAGGATGATCAAATGAAACAGGATGCATCTGAGCTCAATTTCGAGCCTCATAGCAAAGGGTCTGAATACTTATGTAAATAAGGTATTTCTGTTGTTTATTTTTAAAACATTTGCAAACATTTCTAAAAACCTTGATGATGACGTAGTGTCCCCATGAGTGACAGAACACTGAGACAATCACGGCGCAACGCTCCGTATTCTCAGCTGGCTGCCCCACCACCACAGAAAGCACTGAGCTAGGCTGAAACACCTGCATTGTGGAGCTGCCTGTTTGTATGCTGCTTTATTAACTCAATGATATACGTATATATATATATTTTTTACATTGTTTGCAAACTGATATGTTACACGTATTAATGCCAAAATAACATGCAAAACAGGCAAGCCCCCCCGAAAAAATATGTATATATATATTATATGCTAAAAATGTGAATAACGTTTGGCCCTGAATAACGGGTCACCAGTGGTTATTGTACTTTCATTTCCATGTCTTGTTTTATTGTTCTTTTCATCAGTTGTACAGTGTGTAGCCATCCTGGCAGTCCTCTTGCCAAGCCCAAACTAAACTAAAGGGTAGTCCTCATTTAGCACTGTAGAAATAATACATTAAAGACACTTTGAAACACATTCTCAAAAAAGAGCATTTGCCAAGAGATTGTCCTCTATAACGGTTCTGCCAATGAGAAAGGGGGAGAGAGTGAGTGAGTGAGTGAGTGAGTGAGTGAGTGAGAGAGAGAGAGAGAGAGAGAGAGAGAGAGAGAGAGAGAGAGAGAGAGAGAGAGAGAGAGAGAGAGAGCTGTTAGATGTGTATTCAAGGCTCTGGCTCTTTTCCTCACAAGTCAATAATAAGCTTAAAATAAAAGGCCTGGGATTCCTTCTATTAATAAATTGGTCTATCATTAATTGCTTTAACTCAAACAGAGGAGGCTGGTCTTGGATGGTCTCTTCGAATCATGTAGTTTGTGGGATATTCACGTTTGCGAATGCAGAGATCATCCTTAACATTATGGGCCCGTTTCCCGGTCACAGATTAAGCCTAATCCTGGACTAATCTATGTCAGGGAAACTGGCCCTAAGATTATGTATATAAGACATGACAGAGAGTCAGGGCTTGGTGCTTGGCCAGAGGGAAACCCAGCAGAGGGATTTATCCTTCTCCAAACTGCCAGAACATTCTGACCTTTTAACAGCCAGGCTCCAGATTCATTCTGTGTTGTTATCGTTCCTCATTCCTCAGTGCAGTAGGACAGGACACTTGAGCTAACGTGCGCTAATGTGTTTAGCATAACATTGTAAGTAACAAGAACATTTCTCAGGACATAGACATATCTTATATGGGCAGAAATCTTAAATTCTTGTTAATCTAACTGCACTGTCCAATTTACAGTAGCTATTACAGTGAGATAATACAGTGTTATTGTTTGAGGAGAGTGCACAGTTTTATACTTGAAAATGTATCAATAAACCAATAGTCAGATTTGGGCAGACTTTATACAACATTTTGAACATTATTATGGCCTTCTCTTGCATTTCAAAGGTAATGTGACAATTTTTTTTTTTTTAAATCTTTTAACAGATCTATTGTGTTATTTTCTCCTCCATCAAATTCACATTTACAAAAAGTTCAAAGTGTTTCCTTTCAAATTATATCAAGAACATGCATATCCTTGCTTCAGGTCCTGAGCTACAGGCAGTTAGATTTAGGTATGTAATTTTAGGTGAATTTCTTTTTTTAAAGGGTCCGATCCTTAAGATCCTTAACCGTCTCATTCCCATACCAATGTTGTGTTTGTTAGCCAGATGAGGACCGAGTGTTATGACTTTACGTGACTATTTAATTTCTCTAAAAACTAATAATCAAGCTTTTAGTGTAAGACAAATAAGAGATAGATCAGGTTGGTGGAGTTGTCACCATGTTGCTTACACCTACCCAATGCTCTTCAGTCTACTCAAGGCTAGGGGGTAGGAGATAGGGGGTAGGGGGTAGGAGCTAGGGGGTAGGAGCTAGCGACTAGGAGCTATGAGCTACGTGGTAGGAGCTAGGGACTAGTAACTAGGGGCTAGTGGGTAGGATCTAGGGGCTAGTGGGTAGGAGCTAGAGGGTAGAAGCTAGGGGGTAGGAGCTAGGAGATAGGGGGTAAGGGGTATGGGCTAGGGGGTAGGAGCTAGGGGGTATGGGCTAGGGGGTAGGAGCTAGGTAGGTAAGTAGGTAGGTACTTTATTGATCCCTGAGGGGAAATTACTTTGTCAAGCAGCAACGAAAAACACAGAGCAGGTGCAAAATGCCAGAACGAAAATACACAAAAGACAGATACACGATACATGATACATAGAGCGGCAGTATGAAAAAGTATAAAAATACAGGAAGTATGGAGTGCAAAAAGCTATAAAAAGACATTGCATAGTATGGGTGGTTGGCTGAATATGTACACTATACATTGTTACAGAGTGTTAGGCAAATTTTTTTAAAAGAAAAACTTTGCAAGTTGATATAGATAAATAAGGAATATTTTCATGGTTAACTATACTATACACGTCGATGGCAGAGAAAGATACTTAAATAGCTAAATGTTCATATGATATAAATGAGGGTAATAATAGTTTACTTAATATACAGTCTGGTTAAATGAACAGGTAAGTGAATATTTGTATGGTTAAATTAATTGCACAGGTAAATGACAGGAAGAGATACTTAAATAGCTAAATGTGCGTATGATATAATTTAGGGTAATTCCCTTAAAATACAGTCCTTAGTACAGGGTTTAATTACAGATAAATGCATGTATTGCACATTCGATATACTAAATGCCATGAAAAAAGATACAACTGACAGGATACTAATATGCATTCCTGAGTGAATGACTACGTAAGACCAGTCCAAGAATGACTTACAATATTGCATGTGATATGATATAACAACTGTACATGAATATGTAAATACAGTCCTGAATGAATGAGTGCTGAATGAATAAGTCCTGAGTGAATGAGTGATTACAGACCAGAAAGTTACTCAGAGATGGATGCATAATTGTTAAACTAGGTCCTAACACCCCAACAGTTCCAGATCTATGTTGCCGACGGCACGGCACCCCGGTGAGGCATTAAATAGTCTAACCTCCTGTAGCGCTCTCTGGCACACCGTGGTGGGATCAGTCTGTGACTGAAAGTGCTCCTCTGCGTCATAACCATGGCATGCAGAGGGTGGATGACGTTGTCCATGATGGCCAGCAGTTGTCCATGATGGCCTAGCTCCTACCCCTCTAGGAGCTAGGGGCTAGGGAGTGGGGGTAGGAGCTAGGGGGTAGGTGTTAGGGGGTCTGGGTAGGGGGTAGGGGATAGGAGCAAGGGGGTAGGGAGTAGGGAGTGGGGCTAGGAGCTAGGGAGTAGGGAGTGGGGGTTGGAGCTAGGGGGTAGGTGTTAAGGGTCAGGGTAGGAGCTAGGGGGTAGGTGTTAGGGGTCAGGGTAGGAGCTAGGGGGTAGGTGTTAGGGGGTCAGGGTAGGAGCTAAGGGGTAGGTGTTAGGGGTCGGGGTAGGAGATAGGGGGTAGGTGTTAGGGGTCAGGGTAGGAGCTAGGGGGTAGGTGTTAGGGGTCAGGGTAGGAGCTAGGGGGTAGGTGTTAGGGGTCAGGGTAGGAGCTAGGGGGTAGGTGTTAGGGGTCAGGGTAGGAGCTAGGGGGTAGGTGTTAGGGGGTCGGGGTAGGAGCTAGGGGGTAGGTGTTAGGGGTCAGGGTAGGAGCTAGGGGGTAGGTGTTAGGGGTCAGGGTAGGAGCTAGGGGGTAGGTGTTAGGGGGTCGGGGTAGGAGCTAGGGGGTAGGTGTTAGGGGTCAGGGTAGGAGCTAGGGGGTAGGTGTTAGGGGTCAGGGTAGGAGCTAGGGGGTAGGTGTTAGGGGGTCGGGGTAGGAGCTAGGGGGTAGGTGTTAGGGGTCAGGGTAGGAGCTAGGGGGTAGGTGTTAGGGGTCAGGGTAGGAGCTAGGGGGTAGGTGTTAGGGGGTCGGGTAGGAGCTAGGGGGTAGGTGTTAGGGGTCAGGGTAGGAGCTAGGGGGTAGGTGTTAGGGGTCAGGGTAGGAGCTAGGGGGTAGGTGTTAGGGGGTCGGGGTAGGAGCTAGGGGGTAGGTGTTAGGGGTCAGGGTAGGAGCTAGGGGGTAGGTGTTAGGGGTCAGGGTAGGAGCAAGGGGGTAGGTGTTAGGGGGTCGGGTAGGAGCTAGGGGGTAGGTGTTAGGGGGTCGGGGTAGGAGCTAGGGGGTAGGTGTTAGGGGGTCGGGGTAGGGGTAGGGGAAAGTGCAATACATTTTACATCTCAGTGTAATTTTTGCCTAGCACCGATAATTCTCAAACTTAGGAAGTGCTGCATCCTTCTGCCTTTCTGGGATGGAGAATAACCCGGAGACTTTGTCCCACATGCCACGATATACCAAATATAGTCCACTACATATGGACCCTGGTCAAAAACAGTGCATTACATTTGGGTGCCATATCGGATGAACACAGAGACGTTCTACTACAAACTGACTGGTCAGTATTCCTTTCAGCAGCCAGGGAACAAACATGGTCTCATCAGTATTCCTTTCAGCAGCCAGGGAACAAACAAACGTTGTGTTACCTTCCCTCCTCAGTGCAGTAGTGTAGGAACCATTTGAAAGTTTTATTCCATGCCACAACATTGTTATAAAGAACGTCTTTAAAAAAGAAATGCATTTCTGTGTGACAGTGTGTCCCAAATGGCACCCTATTCCCTATATAGTCCACTACTTTTGACCAGTGCCCGGTGGACCCTGGATAAAAGTACTGCACTGTACAGGGAATAGGGTGGGATTTGGGACTTAGCCAGCGTGTTGCCGCTGGGGCAGCCTCAGGGCCTGGTAAAACGATTTCAATTTTAATATTTTATCCCTCTCACGCAAACCTTGGTAGGGCAGAGAACACACCATTCATCTCTCTCTCTCTCTCTCTCTCTCTCTCTCTCTCTCTCTCTCTCTCTCTCTCTCTCTCTCTCTCTCTCTTGCTGGGTACTGTGGTGCAGTATGCCGGGTTTTGCCCCCCCCCTCACACAAATTTGCTAAACAACGTCACAAACTACAGCCTTGTATGTGTGTCTAACCTGGGTACTACAGCCTTGTATGTGTGTCTAACCTGGGTACTACAACCTTGTATGTGTGTCTAACCTGGGTACTACAACCTTGTATGTGTGTCTAACCTGGGTACTACAGTCTTGTATGTGTGTCTAACCTGGGTACTACAACCTTGTATGTGTGTCTAACCTGGGTACTACAACCTTGTATGTGTGTCTAACCTGGGTACTACAGTCTTGTATGTGTGTCTAACCTGGGTACTACAACCTTGTATGTGTGTCTAACCTGGGTACTACAGCCTTGTATGTGTGTCTAACCTGGGTACTACAACCTTGTATGTGTGTCTAACCTGGGTACTACAGCCTTGTATGTGTGTCTAACCTGGGTACTACAACCTTGTATGTGTGTCTAACCTGGGTACTACAACCTTGTATGTGTGTCTAACCTGGGTACTACAACCTTGTATGTGTGTCTAACCTGGGTACTACAACCTTGTATGTGTGTCTAACCTGGGTACTACAGCCTTGTATGTGTGTCTAACCTGGGTACTACAACCTTGTATGTGTGTCTAACCTGGGTACTACAGTCTTGTATGTGTGTCTAACCTGGGTACTACAACCTTGTATGTGTGTCTAACCTGGGTACTACAGTCTTGTATGTGTGTCTAACCTGGGTACTACAACCTTGTATGTGTGTCTAACCTGGGTACTACAGTCTTGTATGTGTGTCTAACCTGGGTACTACAACCTTGTATGTGTGTCTAACCTGGGTACTACAACCTTGTATGTGTGTCTAACCTGGGTGCGAGAAACTCCAAACCCTGACAGATTTTTTAAACTGTTGGGGTAGAATAGCTTCTGCCGTGTTGCACTGTTCATACAAAGACCGACAACAATATGTGTTTTTTTCTAGGGATCAATACATGTTCTGATAACACAAAGGCACTAAGGAAATGTGCCGCCCACCTGCAAATGAAGGGTTTCATTTCAAAGCTCTTTATATTGTTAGGTTCTAAGTTCTGGTACAAATCCAGTCAGACACCAAAGGAAACTCAAACTAGATGTATTCACCACACTGAGTGTTGTAACTGCACATCGCCCCTACAGGTCACACAAGCACATATTTATAAATTCCGACTAGGTGGAGTCTCCATTTCTAAGATAAACAATCCATCTGTGTTGCTGGGCAGAGTGTGTTCCTCCTGTTGGTGTTATTGGGGCCCAGCCTGTGTCCAGAACCTTTGTTCTCCTCTGTGACTTTCACAGGACTTATCAGATAGGAGAGGCCTTGAGTTATTGGCAGTACACATTCCTTCAGTCTACTGCAATCCACTAAATAATTACACTACTTTCAATCTCTTAAGAATATATAAAAACTATATATTCATACTGAATAGTAAAGATATATAACTGTAATCTATCAGCTCTAACCCCAGACACATGGCTCCTATTCAACCCTTATGGAATCATCCTGGCACTCAGAGACAGGCCCCCTTTCTAAATTCCCTCTGCCCAAATACAATGCACATAGATCATCATTCTAACCCATAACACGGTAATTAGTACTGCTATGTTAAAACGGGCTTGAGTAGGGCAGTGGCGGTAATGACATTTTGTCAGCCAGTGATTGTCAAGCAAATAACTGCTGGTCTCACGGTAATTGACCGTTATTAACATAAACACATTTAGTATCTCCTGTCTTCCACATGTAGTCTAAAGGCACTGATGCTGACCTTTGGAACATCTACATTTTAAAAAGTTTAATAAATCACTTAAATCTAGCCTCCATCACAATATACACATTTTTTATTTTAGACAGGTCTAAATAAACGTGGTATGAAGAAAATGTAGTTTAATTTAGAAGAACAGAATAGCATACTCTGAGTTGTCCTTATGTTAGGTCCTGATCTGGCTCTGCCACGTGGCTGTGGGCTACACTAGTTCATTTAGCAGACAAGATTTGCTCAGAATTCCGTGCCATTATTTTATATAATTTTATAGTATAAAGAATACAATTAAACACAGCTGAATAAAATAGAAAGGATATTTTCTCCAAACTATATTTGAGGGAGTGCGAACATGCTGCTATTCTGTGTTGAGGGTTAACAAAGAAACAGGTCCTCCTATATGCTTCATTTAGAGTTGTTTATGCAACAGTAGTTGCGATACAAACATTGGGCTATATGTTTTGATATGTGATACAAACACTGGGCTATATGTTTTGATATGTGATACAAACACTGGGCTATATGTTTTGATATGTGATACATAATACGGCTGAGCTTTGTTTTTGTTTTTTGCACACTTCATCAGTCTCTCATTCACAATTTGACAAGCACTTTCCCGGCGGCATCCCCTTAGTGTGACACATCAGGGAATTCTTATTGGAGAAGTTAGAATAAAACTGTCCACATTTACTTTCCGTCAGTCAACAAGATGAGTAGGCCTAACGAACAGCAAAAGCACCAGCCTGTCAGTCTACTATCCACCACAGTACAAAGGTTGATCTATTCTATTCTGGGTGAGAAATAAATATTCCAAACATAGTCTGGAACAGTTGTGGGATGCGATAGATCCCAAATTAATACAAACACTAGCATTCAACATTTTTTGTATAAGCAATGTGGCTGATGCAACAGATCAGAATGTTCAGCTTAAAATGTTGATAAACTATTAAGCTATTTCTTCACATTATAATCGCAGCAATGCGCACAAGGCAGCAGGCTATAAGCGCAAATGTTCTAAAATGCAATCAATTAGCGGGAAAACACCATTCTCAAAAGTGACCGCAAATGTGATTATGCATGTGGTGCATTTTTATGGTGAAAATTATTTTCCCCAAACTTGAAACTCACACGCCACCTACTGTATGGATGCCAGTTAGGCTCTACAAAGGTTGTAAACTGGATTAATGTGCTTAATTTTAAAAAGTTATTTGGCCACTTTAGTTGTGATACAAACCTTATCAAAACATATAGGCATATGGGCTAGGCTACTTGTGTGTGTCTATGATTTGAGAAAGTCATACAAAAAAAGCATGCACTGTTTCTTGCCTTACTGCACACAAGCTGGATATCATTCACAAGTGATGGGCTAATATTGTCACCCATCAGACTATTCTTGATTTAATCATGTATTTACATATACTAAATAACATATCTGTGAAATTAGTTTTTGATTTAGAATGGACCATTATCATGCACCTGTCTGAAACAGGGGCAGGGGAAAAATACATGTAATCTATGTATTTAAATAGGGAATGGAGGACACTTTCCCTGTGGTTCAAACTGTTTTCTCACACAATGTATAGCCTATAGAAATGTTGCACTAACTGAACTAAGTGTTTGGTTACATTTTCCATTACATTTACATTGATGTCAGAGTGATTAGAGGGACAATAGAGTGCTGAGTACCAGACAGTTAGCTAGTTTGGTAGGTTACTAATGACCATCAGCAGCATCAGAGCTGTGAGAAGCCTAGTTACCGTGACTAAACGGTCACGTGGAATTTGACTACCTTCATGACTCGTAACCACCGGTGTGGCGGTAATACGGTCACCGTAACAGCCCTATGCTCATGTCAGATAGATAGATAGATAGATAGATAGATAGATAGATAGATAGATAGATAGATAGATAGATAGATAGATAGATAGATAGATAGATAGATAGATAGATAGATAGATAGATAGATAGATAGATAGATAGATAGATAGATAGATAGATAGATAGATAGATAGATAGTTAGATAGATAGATAGATAGATAGATAGATAGATAGATAGATAGATAGATAGATAGATAGATAGATAGATAGATAGATAGATAGATAGATAGATAGATAGATAGATAGATAGATAGATAGATTGATACTTTATTGATCCCCCGGGGGTGAAATTTCATAATAGATAGTTTCAGATAGTCTCCAATAATATACATTTTCAGAAATGTTGGTGAATTAGCTTTTATTTTATTCAATGACAGACACTTTCTGTATTTGTTTAAAATACATCACTTGAAGGTTTCATTTCATAGAGACAAATAATCATGTTTTTATGCAACATGCTATATATCCACCTCACTCTCAGATAAGTTGTACTGCTAGGTTTCACACAGTGGAATGTAACAATAACTACATTTTTAATTGTGAAATGTACAAATTATACATTTATACATTATAATATATATTATATTTTTTACAGTAATATGAGATCTGTATTGTAAAACCTTGGACATTTTAGTCATTTAGCAGATTATTTTATCCAGAGCGATTTACAGTAAGTGCATTCCATTCCAGCTAAACAATGGATATACTGTATAACGTTTTGCAAAACAGAATAATAATAATCTATGAATGAAACATCTGAGAACAGTAATATTTTACACACACATGAAGGTACTGTACCCATAAGTAATCTTTATATAGTAATCTTTGTATAGCGTTTTGGAAATAAACTCTTCAAATATGCTCTGAACACACACTACAAACTCTGCATGAAGTGGAAAGAAAAAGCTGTCGGTTCTCAAGTGCTAATACAATTTACATGTGCATTGTACATTTACAATAAGGATACTTTCATATTTTAGAGTGAATATTCTATAGGAGCTGACAGTATTCAAACATGTGCTGGTATCCCATACCAGTGAGCACCAGTACACAGTACTTTATATTGTTCTATACCAGTGAGCACCAGTACACAGTACTTTATATTGTTCCATACCAGTTAGCACCAGTACACAGTACTTTATATTGTCCCATACCAGTGAGCACCAGTACACAATACTTTATATTATTCCATACCAGTGAGCACCAGTACACAGTACTTTATATTGTTCCATACCAGTGAGCACCAGTACACAGTACTTTATATTGTTCCATACCAGTTAGCACCAGTACACAGTACTTTATATTGTCCCATACCAGTGAGCACCAGTACACAATACTTTATATTGTTCCATACCAGTGAGCACCAGTACACAGTACTTTATATTGTTCCATACCAGTGAGCACCAGTACACAGTACTTTATATTGTTCCATATCAGTGAGCACCAGTACACAGTACTTTATATTGTCCCATACCAGTGAGCACCAGTACACAATACTTTATATTGTCCCATACCAGTGAGCACCAGTACACAATACTTTATATTGTTCCATACCAGTTAGCACCAGTACACAATACTTTATATTGTTCCATACCAGTGAGCACCAGTACACAATACTTTATATTGTCCCATACCAGTGAGCACCAGTACACAGTACTTTATATTGTCCCATACCAGTGAGCACCAGTACACAATACTTTATATTGTTCCATACCAGTGAGCACCAGTACACAGTACTTTATATTGTCCCATACCAGTGAGCACCAGTACACAGTACTTTATATTGTTCCATACCAGTTAGCACCAGTACACAGTACTTTATATTGTTCCATACCAGTGAGCACCAGTACACAGTACTTTATATTGTTCCATACCAGTGAGCACCAGTACACAATACTTTATATTGTCCCATACCAGTGAGCACCAGTACACAATACTTTATATTGTCCCATACCAGTGAGCACCAGTACACAATACTTTATATTGTTCCATACCAGTTAGCACCAGTACACAATACTTTATATTGTTCCATACCAGTGAGCACCAGTACACAATACTTTATATTGTTCCATACCAGTGAGCACCAGTACACAGTACTTTATATTGTTCCATACCAGTGAGCACCAGTAAACAGTACTTTATATTGTTCCATACCAGTGAACACCAGTACACAGTACTTTATATTGTTCCATACCAGTGAGCACCAGTACACAGTACTTTATATTGTTCCATACCAGTGAGCACCAGTACACAGTACTTTATATTGTTCCATACCAGTGAGCACCAGTACACAGTACTTTATATTCTCATTCAGCAGCAGTAAGACAGTGGGTAGCAGATGTGTTGCATCCCGTCATTGTGTAGAAGTGCATTCTAATGGAAATGTGTTTCTATAGGAGAGAGAGAAAGAGAGATCGAACAGAAAAGAGGAGAGAAGTACATCATCAGCCTCTGAAAAACGTTCAGAGAAAATAATTGTTCCCAAAATGGATTAAACCAACCAAACAAACAAAGGGTGGAATTGAAGAAACAGAATAGAAGGAGACAGTTGTGTGTCAAGAGAAGATGAGAGAAAGTATTTTAGCCAATTGTATTGCATATGATGGTATGCACTTATGCACACATCCTAACAGAAAAGCTTTTGAAGAATCATAAAGTGATAGCAAAAACAATTCAAATGTGTGCACAGTGTAAGACACATTTTAGCATTTAGTGAATATGTGTAAGAGCGGTAGAATAGCCCACCTAGTAGGGGTTCTTCCCAATATTCTATTTCCCTGGACGGCTGAGACAGCTAAGAGATCTGTCCCCAACACAACTCACCTCTATTCTGTACTGCGTGACTAGTTGTAAAGAGGAAGGCTTCAGGATTTGTAGCTACCATGGTAACAATCTGAAGTGAGTAATGTTTGTACTAGCAGGACTAAGAAACCTACCTCATTAGACCTTACAGAACAGGTGAGATGCCCCTACACCAGGGTAAGTATTATGCTTGGGCGGTATCCAGATTGTCATACCTCCATACCGGGACATTCGGTAATACCGGGACTGAACACAAGGGGTGCTGATTTCAAACCCCACTGATACTCTGCAATCCGAAGGTTAGCAATTCTAACAAGTACATATAAAATCCCATAGAGAATGCTATCTACATGCTAACGAGCGAACTGCAAACATTTTGTATAGTTTCTGACCTAAACTATACAAGTATAGAATTTATTCAAGAAAATGCTACTCACAGTTTGCTGCACACACAAAACAAATATGAGCCATCAGAAGCTAACCCATTAGAAGCTAACCAGATAGCAACTAAATTAGCAAATCAAATGCACAACTCAAATAAAATCACATGAGCCGAATACAACAGGTGTAGACCTAACAGTGAAATGCTTACTAACAAGCCCTTAAACAACAATGTAGTTTTAACAAAAATAAGTTAATAAAAAAATAGATAAGTAAAAAATAACAAGGTAACTAAAAATAACAAATAATTCAAGAGCAGCAGTTAAATAACAGTAGCGAGACTTTATACAGGAAGTACCAGTACAGAGTCAATGTGAGGAGGCTATATACAGGAAGTACCAGTACAGAGTCAATGTGAGGAGGCTATATACAGGAAGTACCAGTACAGAGTCAATGTGAGGAGGCTATATACAGGAAGTACCAGTACAGAGTCAATGTGAGGAGGTTATATACAGGGGTACTGGTACAGAGTCAATGTGAGGAGGCTATATACAGGTGGTACCAGTACAGAGTCAATGTGAGGAGGCTATATACAGGGGTACCAGTACAGAGTCCATGTGAGGAGGCTATATACAGGGGTACCAGTACAGAGTCAATGTGAGGAGGCTATATACAGGAAGTACCAGTACAGAGTCAATGTGAGGAGGCTATATACAGGAAGTACCAGTACAGAGTCAATGTGAGGAGGCTATATACAGGTGGTACCAGTACAGAGTCAATGTGAGGAGACTATATACAGGAGGTACCAGTACAGAGTCAATGTGAGGAGGCTATATACAGGGGTACCAGTACAGAGTCAATGTGAGGAGGCTATATACAGGAAGTACCAGTACAGAGTCAATGTGAGGAGGCTATATACAGGAAGTACCAGTACAGAGTCAATGTGAGGAGGCTATATACAGGTGTACTGGTACAGAGTCAATGTGAGGAGGCTATATACAGGAAGTACCAGTACAGAGTCAATGTGAGGAGGATATATACAGGAAGTACCAGTACAGAGTCAATGTGAGGAGGTTATATACAGGGGGTACCAGTTCAGAGTCAATGTGAGGAGGCTATATACAGGAAGTACCAGTACAGAGTCAATGTGAGGAGGCTATATACAGGTAACTACAGAGCATTTATCACATTGTAGACAGTTTAACTTAATTGTTATAAGATATCTAGCAGGCAAACATTTAGTTGTGAATTCCATGCTGTAATTAGATCACCTGTGGCATGCTACACAACAGTGAGTGACTCACAAGGCTCCGGTCTCTCTTGTCATTGTCTGCTAAATAAACACATCGTGACACGTGACTGGGGACTTCCGGAATCTTCATAATAATGTGACAGGTGATATGAAGTACACCATGCTCTTTATCTCATAATATATTGCACAAGTTGACTGCAGTTATTTACTGAAAAACAAGCTACAAATATCCAGATATATATTGACGGTGTTGAAAAAACATCCCGTGGCTTTCCTTTGTCCCTTTTCTTCGTCAGCAACCTGGAACATTGGAGAATTGTCACTGGTTGGCAGGGCAGAACTCTCCCATATTCAACGCTGTGTAGGCCTCCGCTGTGTAGGCCTCCCCCGAGATGGCGATGACTGCAGTAGAACTGTTCAGAAGATCCATTGCATGTGCCGACTGCAATGCGGGCCTCTCTCTCTCATCTTCCCTCTTGACGGAGCTCTACACCTCTTAACCAGCAAAGTCTGTTTTTTTTTTTCTCTTCTTGACTGGTGAAGTCTCTCACTGACACACAAGCAGCTTGTCTGTCTCACTTCCCTCTTCAAAAGCATAGCACAGGAGCAGACTGTCGAACCTGATAGCTACCTGTCTACACTACCACTTTTGCTAGGTGAAACTGACCAGCCTATACTGCAGTAAAACGTTAATAAACTTATTCACCTAATATTTTTATGCAATTACTTTCTGGGCTCCACATGCACTTTGTGACTCTGTGTAACTCACGTTAAATTGTATTTACATTGCATGTCCTCTCACTTTGTCAACATTTCTCCTTCTCTGTTCTCTGCAAAGTCTACCTCCCTTCTCGTCTTTCCAACGATCCAATTCGCTTAGAGGAAACCTTTTTGTAACTTCTCATTGGTTGGACAAACTGTCCATTCACCAGCAAACCACTTCTTAAAGTAACAACACATGGGGCCAAATGGCATCACCATATGAAATAAACATGTTAAATGTCCATATTTCTTCACTACTCCTCATATGGTTGAATAGGAGTGAAATACTATAAATGGAGAGAGGAAACATACATTATCATAGTGGACCAGGAGAGAGACAGCATGTCCACATTATCATAGTGGACCAGGAGAGAGACAGCATGTCCACATTATCATAGTTGACCAGGAGAGAGACAGCATGCCCACATTATCATAGTGGACCAGGAGAGAGACAGCATGTCCACATTATCATAGTGGACCAGGAGAGAGACAGCATGCCCACATTATCATAGTGGACCAGGAGAGAGACAGCATGTCCACATTATCATAATGGACCAGGAGAGAGACAGCATGTCCACATTATCATAGTTGACCAGGAGAGAGACAGCATGCCCACATTATCATAGTGGACCAGGAGAGAGACAGCATGTCCACATTATCATAGTGGACCAGGAGAGAGACAGCATGCCCACATTATCATAGTGGACCAGGAGAGAGACAGCATGTCCACATTATCATAGTGGACCAGGAGAGAGACAGCATGTCCACATTATCATAGTGGACCAGGAGAGAGACAGCATGTCCACATTATCATAGTGGACCAGGAGAGAGACAGCATGTCCACATTATCTTAGTGGACCAGGAGAGAGACAGCATGTCCACATTATCATAGTGGACCAGGAGAGAGACAGCATGTCCACATTATCATAGTGGACCAGGAGAGAGACAGCATGTCCACATTATCGTAGTGGACCAGGAGAGAGACAGCATGTCCACATTATCATAGTGTACCAGGAGAGAGACAGCATGCCCACATTATCGTAGTGGACCAGGAGAGAGACAGCATGTCCACATTATCATAGTGGACCAGGAGAGAGACAACATGCCCACATTATCATAGTGGACCAGGAGAGAGACAGCATGTCCACATTATCATAGTGGACCAGGAGAGAGACAGCATGCCCACATTATCACTGTGGACCAGGAGAGAGACAGCATGCCCACATTATCATAGTGGACCAGGAGAGAGACAGCATACCCACATTATCATAGTGGACCAGGAGAGAGACAGCATGTCCACATTATCATAGTGGACCAGGAAAGAGACAGCATGCCCACATTATTATAGTGGACCAGGAGAGAGACAGCATGTCCACATTATCATAGTGGACCAGGAGAGAGACAGCATGTCCACATTATCATAGTGGACCAGGAGAGAGACAGCATGTCCACATTATCATAGTGGACCAGGAGAGAGACAGCATGTCCACATTATCATAGTGGACCAGGAGAGAGACAGCATGTCCACATTATCATAGTGGACCAGGAGAGAGACAGCATGTCCACATTATCATAGTGGACCAGGAGAGAGACAGCATGTCCACATTATCATAGTGGACCAGGAGAGAGACAGCATGAAGGGCGGCTATGATAGATTGATATCATTGCCATTCATGGCCTTTTCTTGACTTTTACATGAACTTGTATTGGATAATGTGTATACACCCCTACATAAGGAGTTTATCTTTGAAAGAAAGCATTTCATTCCAATCAGGTCACTAAGCAGCATTACACAAACAATGTACCTTACAGACATTACATTGACAGGATGCTATTTGATGAATAATTCTTTCAATATTAAAGTAATGCATCATGATACCCACAGCAGCCAGGGAGTATGAGATGAACATGAGACTGACCTGCTGGGGTTCTTCAAGTTCTCTAGTGTTCTCTGTGCTCTCTGCCCTGGCCTAGTGTGGGGGGTGCAGCCTGGCTGGATCCTGTTGTGTGGTGTGATGGCTGCAGGCAGGGTTCCCCAGGCCTGGGGTCAAATTACTGTTTAACCGGAGCTGTAATATAATAAATAATGAGTGTGTGTGTGTGTGTGTGTGTGTGTGTGTGTGTGTGTAGTGTGTAACAACATCACCACAATGCTAATTCACATCTCTGACCTACATTACAATTTCTCACTATATCTGAATATATCACTTGACTCCTCTTCATCTCCACTGTCCTCTCAGTAGAACCTCTTCATCTCCACTGTCCTCTCAGTAGAACCTCTTCATCTCCACTGTCCTCTCAGTAGAACCTCTTCATCTCCACTGTCCTCTCAGTAGAACCTCTTCATCTCCACTGTCCTCTCAGTAGAACCTCTTCATCTCCACTGTCCTCTCAGTAGAACCTCTTCATCTCCACTGTCCTCTCTGTAGAACCTCTTCATCTCCACTGTCCTCTCAGTAGAACCTCTTCATCTCCACTGTCCTCTCAGTAGAACCTCTTCATCTCCACTGTCCTCTCTGTAGAACCTCTTCATCTCCACTGTCCTCTCAGTAGAACCTCTTCATCTCCACTGTCCTCTCAGTAGAACCTCTTCATCTCCACTGTCCTCTCAGTAGAACCTCTTCATCTCCACTGTCCTCTCAGTAGAACCTCTTCATCTCCACTGTCCTCTCAGTAGAACCTCTTCATCTCCACTGTCCTCTCAGTAGAACCTCTTCATCTCCACTGTCCTCTAAGTAGAACATCTTCATCTCCACTGTCCTCTCAGTAGAACCTCTTCATCTCCACTGTCCTCTCAGTAGAACCTCTTCATCTCCACTGTCCTCTAAGTATTCTCATTCAGTCTTTTAACTTAAAGAAAATACAAATGTTGTTGTATAATATTAGTAGAACACATTAGGCTTAATTGTCTTTTCTACAAGGTAGATAGGCTTGCTGTGTGTTATCTGACTAGCTCAGTGAAACATACACTACCGTTGGGGTCACTTAGAAATAACCTGGTTTTTAAAAAGAAAAGCAAATTTTTTGTCCATTAAAATAACATCAAATTGATCAGAAATACAGTGTAGACATTGTTAATGTTGTAAATGACTATTGTAGCTGGAAACGGCTGATTTTTAATGGAATATCTACATAGGCGAACAGAGGCCCATTATCAGCAACCATCGCTCCTGTGTTCCAATGGCACATTGTGTTAGCTAATCCAAGTTTATCGTTTTAAAAGGCTAATTGATCCTCAACTGGCAGCTTCATTAAATAGTACCCGCAAAACACCAGTCTTAACGTCAACAGTGAAGAGGCGACTCCGGGATGCTGGCCTTCTAGGCAGAACACTTTTTTCCAATCTTCCTCTCTCCAGTGTCTGTGTTCTTTTGCCCATCTTAATATTTTCTTTTTATTGACCAGTCTGAGATATTGCTTTTTCTTTGCAACTCTGTCTAGAAGACCAGCATCCCGGAGTCGCCTCTTCACTGTTGACGTTAAGACTGGTGTTTTGCAGGTACTATTTAATGAAGCTGCCAGTTGAGGACTTGTGAGGCATCTGTTTCTCAAACTAGTGTACTTGTCCTCTTGCTCAGTTGCGCTGTTCTGTGAAGGGAGTAGTACACAGCGTTGCACGAGATCTTCAGTTTCTTGGCAATTTCTCGCATGGAATAGCCATCATTTGTCAGAACAAGAATAGAATGACGAGTTTCAGAAGAAAGTTATTTGTTTCTGGCCATTTTGAGCCTGTAATCGAACCCACAAATGCTGATGCTCCAGATACTCAACTAGTCTAAAGAAGGCCAGTTTTATTGCTTCTTTAATCAGCACAACAGTTTTCAGAGGTGCTAACATAATTGCAAAGGGGTTTTCTAATGATCAATTAGCCTTTTAAAATGATAAACTTGGATTAGCTAACACAACGTGCCATTGGAACACAGGAGTGATGGTTGCTGATAATGGGCCTCTGTTCGCCTATGTAGATATTGCATAAAAAATCAGCCGTTTCCAGCTACAATAGTCATTTACAACATTAACAATGTCTACACTGTATTTCTGATCAATTTGTTGTTATTTTAATATGCTTTTCTTTCAAAAACAAGGAGATTTCTTAGTGACCAAAAACTTTTGAACGGTAGTGTAGTTTCAACACATTCCATACTGCAGGCCCAGCTGTCACTGTCAACACTCGGTCTCACTGGGTCTCCAGCACATGCAGGCAGACATACAGTGAACTATAGGACTCAGTACTGTATGTAGACCTAACAAAGTGAACTATATGACTCTGTACTGTATGTAGACTTAACACAGTGAACTATAGGACTCAGTACTGTATGTAGACCTAACACAGTGAGCTATATGACTCTGTACTGTATGTAGACTTAACACAGTGAACTATAGGACTCAGTACTTTATGTAGACTTAACACAGTGAACTATATGACCCAGTACTGTATGTAGACTTAACACAGTGAACTATATGACCCAGTTCTGTATGTAGACTTAACACAGTGATCTATATGACTCAGTACTGTATGTAGACTTAACACAGTGAACTATATGACCCAGTACTGTATGTAGACTTAACACAGTGAACTATATGACCCAGTTCTGTATGTAGACTTAACACAGTGAACTATATGACCCAGTTCTGTATGTAGACTTAACACAGTGAACTATATGACCCAGTTCTGTATGTAGACTTAATACAGTGATCTTTATGACCCAGTTCTATATGTAGACTTAATACAGTGCTGATTTCTCCTAATTTTGGATCATGATGTTTCTTTCCATTGACCAGAGTAACATACTCTGTATAGATCAGTATCTATAAGTCATTATCTGCTCTCAGAAAAATGTTAGTTTTACACAGTGGGGTCTGGCTATGTCTATTTCTGCTGTGAGGAAAGTGATAGTTTTAACACATCCTGCTGGAGGAGATAACCTGGTGACAGGACCAGCTGTCACTGCTTCCACACATACACTGTGATACTGAAGACTTGACACTGTGCTGATTTCTAAACTTTTTGTATCATGAAGTACGTTTCCCTTTATTGTTTCAGAGTAACATACTTTCTTTAGATCAGTATCTATGAGTAATATTTTATTTGACACATGTCAAGCTAGGCCTAGGTTTGATATGTTTCCACACCCACTTCATACTGCATAACCTAGCCTCTCTCTCTCCTATTTGGATGAAAGAGAGTCCGAGAAGCCTAGAGACTACCTGGACCTCCCAAGACTCCCTGTAAAAACAGTGGCAATAGTTGCTGAGTGGACTATCCTGGCTAAATAAATACATACAATAATGAGAATGTCAGGGCTTTCCCAGGCCAAGAGGTTCCAAGGGGTTCCAATGGGTTCCAAAGGGGTTCCAATGGGTTCCAATGGGTTCCAAGGGGTTCCAAGAGGTTCCAATAGGTTCCGAGGGGTTCCGAGCCAAAGGTTGGCCCTTGTTGTGTTGGCCACTGGAAACAGGCTGTTTGGTAGGAGGACATTTCCACAAATGAGTCACAGAGTGTCTTTATGTACATTGTTGTGGAAGGGCTATTTTACTAAAACATGCATGGGTATTCCTCTAGCTTAAACCCCTCTGAGATGCTGGGACACACACTGTAGGACATTGACACTGTGGAGCAGTGGAGAGGATCAAGGACATTACTGATCTCAAGTCCAGTGTTTTATCTCTACTTAGTGGGATGTGTGATAGGGCTGTCTGCTGGGCTGTCTGCTGGGCTGTCTGCTGGGCTGTCTGTTGGGCTGGCTGCTGGGCTGGGCTGTCTGCTGGGCTGTCTGCTGGGCTTGGATGGCTGCTGGGCTGTCTGCTGGGCTATCTGCTTGGCTTGGCTGGCTGCTGGCGTTGGCTGGCTGCTGGGCTGGGCTGTCTACTGGGCTGTCTGCTGGCGTTGGCTGGCTGCTGGGCTGGGCTGTTTGCTGGGCTGTCTGCTGGACTGTCTGCTGGCCTGTCTGCTGGGCTAGGTTGGCTGCTGGGCTGGGCTGGCTGCTGGGCCTGCTGCTGGGCTGGCTGCTGGGTTTGGCTGGCTGCTGGGCTGGCTGCTGGGCTGGGCTGGACTGGCTGCTGGGCTGGGCTGGCTGCTGGGCTGGGCTGGCTGCTGGGCTGGCTGCTGGGCTGGGCTGGGCTGGCTGCTGGGTTTGGCTGGCTGCTGGGGCTGGCTGATGGGCTGGGCTGGCTGCTGGGCTGGGCTGGCTGCTGGGCTGGCTGCTGGGCTGGGCTGGGCTGGCTGCTGGGTTTGGCAGGCTGCTGGGCTGGCTGATGGGCTGGGCTGGCTGCTGGGTTTGGCTGGCTGCTGGGCAGGCTGCTGGGCTGGGCTGGGCTGGGCTGGCTGCTGGGTTTGGCTGGCTGCTGGACTGTCTGCTGGCCTGTCTGCTGGGCTAGGCTGGCTGCTGGGCTGGCTGCTGGGCTGGCTGCTGGGCTGGCTGCTGGGTTTGGCTGGCTGCTGGGCTGGCTGCTGGGCTGGCTGTTGGGCTGGGCTGGCTGCTGGGTTTGGCTGGCTGCTGGGCTGGCTGCTGGGCTGGCTGTTGGGCTGGGCTGGGCTGGCTGCTGGAATGGAATGGAATGGGCTGCAGGTGTGTGCAAATGCCTGAGTTGCCATTCATTAGATTATTGCGTAATGGACCCGGTCCATTTTATTTTAGGTGAATCTAATGTTGAAATTGAAGGCTGACAACAAGCTGCTGTAGAGCTTTATCAAGAGTGAAACAGGGAACCAAATGAACAGCAAGAGAACAGAGATCTATTTACATAAATCTGAATCTACCATTGGTAAATAAGGACAGCACTGGAAAGCAAAACAGGGCTGAACTGGGGTTCTCCCTCTCTTACCTTCAGATGTAAGACACCCTTTCCTGTCAACATTCAGACTTTTGAAAATGTAGTCCATTATTTCAGTTAAAGCCAATAAGTGCAATGTAATAGAACATGGTGTTATCCCCAAATGGTAATGTAATAGAACATGGTGTTATCCCCGAATGGTAATGTAATAGAACATGGTGTTATCCCCGAATGGTAATGTAATAGAACATGGTGTTATCCCCGAATGGTAATGTAATAGAACATGGTGTTATCCCCGAATGGTAATGTAATAGAACATGGTGTTATCCCCGAATGGTAATGTAATAGAACATGGTGTTATCCCCGAATGGTAATGTAATAGAACATGGTGTTATCCCCGAATGGTAATGTAATAGAACATGGTGTTATCCCCGAATGGTAATGTAATAGAACATGGTGTTATCCCCGAATGGTAATGTAATAGAACATGGTGTTATCCCCGAATGGTAATGTAATAGAACATGGTGTTATCCCCGAATGGTAATGTAATAGAACATGGTGTTATCCCCGAATGGTAATGTAATAGAACATGGTGTTATGCAGCAGACTCAACCATAAAGCCATAAAGGCCAATATTGCCCTCATAAATGTGTTTTGTAATATTACAAACTTGTTACTTTAGGTATTACTTCTGTAAGATATTATACAAAGTCTAAGTTATTATCCAGGCTGCAGTCATAATGGTTTATTGTAACTGTTTGGCTGTGGAGTGAAGTGTTTCCCTTCATCTAAATAACAACAGTGCCCTGATCACGGCACCATCCTTCCACATTAGGTCAGGCAACAATGTTGCCAATGTTCTTGTGATGTGTTGCACTAGGCCCGATGATTTTGTTAGTCACACATGTTGCCTATACACCCTTCTGACTCCCGAGCGGCACAGGGTTCTAAGGCACTGCATCTCAGTGCTAGAGGCGCCACTACAGACCCTGGTTCGATTCCAGGCTGTATCATAATCCGGCCGTGATTGGGAGTCCCGCAGGGCGGCGCCCAATTGGCCCAGCGTCATCCGGGTTTGGCCGGGGTAGGCCGTCATAGTAAATACGAATTTGTTCTTAACTGCCTTGCCTAGTTAAATAAAGGATAAATAAGTAAAGAAAATAAATTCAACTGTCAAGCGGCAAAAGTAATGAAGTACAAATTCTTAAATCACGTTAAGGCCTTATTTTAGTATGTATATAGAGGTCATCTGGTACCAGTCTGTTTAGCTATCATTCATCTGGTACCAGTCTGTTTAGCTATCATTCATCTGGTACCAGTCTGTTTAGCTATCATTCCACTCCTTGGTCTAGTCTGGTACCAATCTGTTTAGCTATCATTCCACTCCTTGGTCTAGTCTGGTACCAGTCTGTTTAGCTATCATTCTACTCCTTGGTCTAGTCTGGTACCAGTCTGTTTAGCTATCATTCCACTCCTTGGTCTAGTCTGGTACCAGTCTGTTTAGCTATCATTCCACTCCTTGGTCTAGTCTGGTACCAGTCTGTTTAGCTATCATTCCACTCCTTGGTCTAGTCTGGTACCAGTCTGTTTAGCTATCATTCCACTCCTTGGTCTAGTCTGGTACCAGTCTGTTTAGCTATCATTCCACTCCTTGGTCTAGTCTGGTACCAATCTGTTTAGCTATCATTCCACTCCTTGGTCTAGTCTGGTACCAATCTGTTTAGCTATCATTCCACTCCTTGGTCTAGTCTGGTACCAGTCTGTTTAGCTATCATTCTACTCCTTGGTCTAGTCTGGTACCAGTCTGTTTAGCTATCATTCCACTCCTTGGTCTAGTCTGGTACCAGTCTGTTTAGCTATCATTCCACTCCTTGGTCTAGTCTGGTACCAATGTGTTTAGCTATCATTCCACTCCTTGGTCTAGTCTGGTACCAGTCTGTTTAGCTATCATTCCACTCCTTGGTCTAGTCTGGTACCAGTCTGTTTAGCTATCATTCCACTCCTTGGTCTAGTCTGGTACCAGTCTGTTTAGCTATCATTCCACTCCTTGGTCTAGTCTGGTACCAGTCTGTTTAGCTATCATTCCACTCCTTGGTCTAGTCTGGTACCAGTCTGTTTAGCTATCATTCCACTCCTTGGTCTAGTCTGGTACCAGTCTGTTTAGCTATCATTCCACTCCTTGGTCTAGTCTGGTACCAGTCTGTTTAGCTATCATTCCACTCCTTGGTCTAGTCTGGTACCAGTCTGTTTAGCTATCATTCCACTCCTTGGTCTAGTCTGGTACCAGTCTGTTTAGCTATCATTCCACTCCTTGGTCTAGTCTGGTACCAGTCTGTTTAGCTATCATTCCACTCCTTGGTCTAGTCTGGTACCAGTCTGTTTAGCTATCATTCCACTCCTTGGTCTAGTATGGTACCAGTCTGTTTAGCTATCATTCCACTCCTTGGTCTAGTCTGGTACCAGTCTGTTTAGCTATCATTCCACTCCTTGGTCTAGTCTGGTACCAGTCTGTTTAGCTATCATTCCACTCCTTGGTCTAGTCTGGTACCAGTCTGTTTAGCTATCATTCCACTCCTTGGTCTAGTCTGGTACCAGTCTGTTTAGCTATCATTCCACTCCTTGGTCTAGTCTGGTACCAGTCTGTTTAGCTATCATTCCACTCCTTGGTCTAGTCTGGTACCAGTCTGTTTAGCTATCATTCCACTCCTTGGTCTAGTCTGGTACCAGTCTGTTTAGCTATCATTCCACTCCTTGGTCTAGTCTGGTACCAGTCTGTTTAGCTATCATTCCACTCCTTGGTCTAGTCTGGTACCAGTCTGTTTAGCTATCATTCCACTCCTTGGTCTAGTCTGGTACCAGTCTGTTTAGCTATCATTCCACTCCTTGGTCTAGTCTGGTACCAGTCTGTTTAGCTATCATTCCACTCCTTGGTCTAGTCTGGTACCAGTCTGTTTAGATATCATTCCACTCCTTGGTCTAGTCTGGTACCAGTCTGTTTAGATATCATTCCACTCCTTGGTCTAGTCTGGTACCAGTCTGTTTAGCTATCATTCCACTCCTTGGTCTAGTCTGGTACCAGTCTGTTTAGATATCATTCCACTCCTTGGTCTAGTCTGGTACCAGTCTGTTTAGATATCATTCCACTCCTTGGTCTAGTCTGGTACCAGTCTGTTTAGCTATCATTCCACTCCTTGGTCTAGTCTGGTACCAATCTGTTTAGCTATCATTCCACTCCTTGGTCTAGTCTGGTACCAATCTGTTTAGCTATCATTCCACTCCTTGGTCTAGTCTGGTACCAGTCTGTTTAGCTATCATTCCACTCCTTGGTCTAGTCTGGTACCAGTCTGTTTAGCTATCATTCCACTCCTTGGTCTAGTCTGGTACCAGTCTGTTTAGCTATCATTCCACTCCTTGGTCTAGTCTGGTACCAATCTGTTTAGCTATCATTCCACTCCTTGGTCTAGTCTGGTACCAATCTGTTTAGCTATCATTCCACTCCTTGGTCTAGTCTGGTACCAGTCTGTTTAGCTATCATTCCACTCCTTGGTCTAGTCTGGTACCAGTCTGTTTAGCTATCATTCCACTCCTTGGTCTAGTCTGGTACCAATCTGTTTAGCTATCATTCCACTCCTTGGTCTAGTCTGGTACCAGTCTGTTTAGCTATCATTCCACTCCTTGGTCTAGTCTGGTACCAGTCTGTTTAGCTATCATTCTACTCCTTGGTCTAGTCTGGTACCAATCTGTTTAGCTATCATTCCACTCCTTGATCTAGTCTGGTACCAGTCTGTTTAGCTATCATTCCACTCCTTGGTCTAGTCTGGTACCAGTCTGTTTAGCTATCATTCCACTCCTTGACACTAATTTTCATGCTAAATATCATTGGCATATGACTGGAATGTAAGCTAAACAGAAAGGTACCCAGGCTACAAAGAGAGGTGGCTTCTACTGTTTCAACATTGTAGCGACTGTTTTCAAGAGGCACTGGAATAATTGTCCTTTTTAGTGTGCATCTAGAGAGGTCTAGAACATCATATTGTTTCACCAATGTAGGACTTTAGGCTAAGGCATTGTGTCTTTGTATACTCTGCTGATTCTTCAGACTAAGGCCCTGTCTTTGTATCACAGAGAGTTGGTGGGGAGGACGGGCTCGTGGTAATGGCTGGAGTGGAATGAGACGAATGGTCTCTGTGTTTGATGCCATTCCATTCGCTCCGTTCCAGCTACTATTATGAGTTGACCTCCCCTCCCAATTATTCATCATGTATTTGAATTTATTATGGATCCCCATTAGTTCCTGCCAAGGCAGCAGCTTCTCTTCCTGGGGTTTATTATGGATCCCCATTAGTTCCTGTCAGGGCAGCAGCTACTCTTCCTGGGGTTTATTATGGATCCCCATTAGTTCCTGTCAGGGCAGCAGCTACTCTTCCTGGGGTTTATTATGGATCCCCATTAGTTCCTGTCAAGGCAGCAGATACTCTTCCTGGGGTTTATTATGGATCCCCATTAGTTCCTGTCAAGGCAGCAGATACTCTTCCTGGGGTTTATTATGGATCCCCATTAGTTCCTGTCAGGGCAGCAGCTACTCTTCCTGGGGTTTATTATGGATCCCCATTAGTTCCTGTCAAGGCAGCAGCTACTCTTCCTGGGGTTTATTATGGATCCCCATTAGTTCCTGTCAAGGCAGCAGCTACTCTTCCTGGGGTTTATTATGGATCCCCATTAGTTCCTGCCAAGGCAGCAGCTACTCTTCCTGGGGTTTATTATGGATCCCCATTAGTTCCTGCCAAGGCAGCAGCTACTCTTCCTGGCGTTTATTATGGATCCCCATTAGTTCCTACCAAGGCAGCAGCTACTCTTCCTGGGGTCCAGCTACATTGAGACAGTTATATATACAATTAAAAAAATTACATTACAGATTTCACAACAGATTAAGTGTGTTCCCTCAGGCCACTACTCAGCTAACACACATCTACAACACACAATCCATGTGTATGTGTGTGTGTATGCGTGTGTCTGTGCATGTGTGTGTGTGTGTGTGTGTGTGTGTGTGTGTGTGTGTGTGTGTGTCTGTGTGTGTGTGTGTGTGTGTGTGTGTGTGTCTGTGCCTGTGTGTGTGTCTCTTCACAGTCCCCGCTGTTCCATAAGGTGTATTTTTATCTGTTTTTTAAATCTGATTCTACTGCTTGCATCAGTTACTTGATGTGGAATAGAGTTCCATGTAGTCATGGCTCTATGTAGTACTGTGTTCCTCCCATAGTCTGCATATTATTAATGTTAGCTATTGTTCCTAAGTCCCTCTTTGTGGCACCTGACCACACGACTGAACAGTCTAGGTGCAATAAAACTAGGGCCTGTAGGTCCTGCCTTGTTGATAGTGTTGTTAAGGCAGAGCAGCACTTTATTATGGACAGACTTCTCCCCATCTTAGCTACTGTTGTATCAATATGTTTTGACCAGGACAGTTTACAATCCAGGCAGTTTAATCACCTCAACTTGCTCCAGTTCCACATTACTTATTACAAGATTTAGTTCAGGTTTAGGGTTTAGTGAATGATTTGTTCCAAATACAATGCTTTTAGTTTTAGTAATATTTAGACTAACTTATTCCTTGCCACCCATTCTGAAACTGACTGCAGCTCTTTGTTAAGTGTTGCAGTGATATCAGTCGCTGTAGTAGCTGACGTGTATAATGTTGAGTCATCCACATACATAAACACACTGGCTTTACTCAGAGCCAGTGGCATGTCGTTAGTAAAGATAG
This sequence comes from Thymallus thymallus, assembly GCA_023634145.1. Classification (NCBI taxonomy): domain Eukaryota; kingdom Metazoa; phylum Chordata; class Actinopteri; order Salmoniformes; family Salmonidae; genus Thymallus; species Thymallus thymallus. The sequence continues at coordinate 1,973,228 of CM042409.1, forward strand.
TAATGGGCCTAGACATCTGCCCTGGGGAATTCCTGATTCTACCTGGATTATGTTAGAGAGGCTTCCATAAAAGAACACCCTCTGTGTTCTGTTAGACAGGTAACTCTTTATCCACACTATAGCAGGGGGTGTAAAGCCATAACACATAACACATCATCATGTTATCATGTCCATGTAATGCCCAAAGAGAGAGTATTTTCTGGTAGTATTTTGGGTTGCCAGATTCATATCTTGTCACTGAGTTGAGCAGCAACAATATAATACAGTTTCTCTGGACTAAAACCCAACTATGATAAATGGAATATATTACGGATTATGTCTCTAAAAGATACAAACTTTAAATTGCCATGTGGTCTCCTGATTAAATGGGCGGATTGTGAAGTCGATGTGCTTGGTATACATATCCCTGAAAAGTTCAGTGAGCTACGAAAACGTAGCAAAATAGATTGAACCTTGAAACTGTGGAGAGTGGAGAGTGTAAATCATTTCAGTTTACGGGGAGATTATCCTGATTAAATCTGTAGTGTTATAGCAGTTTATAGAGTATGTGTTCATGGCTCTATTTCACTTTATTTGGAATGGCAAACTAGATAAAATTAAAGAAGCATATTTATATAACAAACATCCAAGCGGAGAGGAAACTAATACATTCAAGAGAGATAGTAGAAAGGCAGAGCAGAAGTGGAGAAAGTTGCAGGTCCATTATGATATTCTGAGAGAACAACTTGGCATATTTTTAGACCCAGGTACTTATTGTTGGAGCCAAAGCACAGAGAGAGAATCTGGCCACAAGAAATTAAAACACCAGGTAAAAAACCTAGGGGTTATTTTAGATTCTGAACTAAATTTCGATTCACACATTAGGAACGTGACCAAAATAGCTTTTTACCACCTGAGGAACATTGCCAAGATGCTGCCGTTTTTCTCTCAGGCTGATACAGAGAAACTCATCCATGTTTTTATTCCAGGCAGGCTTGACTACTGTAATGCTCTCCTGTCTGGTCTACCCAAGAAAGCCATTGGTCAACTGCAAATCAAACAGAATGCTGCAGCATGGCTTTATTTATTTAAAAAAATTAATTTAACCTTTATTTAACTAGGCAAGTCAGTTAAGAACAAATTCTTATTTACAATGACGGCCTACCTACAGGGTCGGCCATAGTAGGTCGGCCCCTGGAGCAAATTAGGGTTAAGTGCTTTGCTCAAGGACACATCAACAGGTCTTTCACCTTGTTGGCTCGTGTATTCAAACCAGCGCTGGCCTTTTAACTATCCCAAAGCCAATGACCAAGAGGTATGGAGAGGCAGCCTTTAGTTATTCTGGAATAACCTGCCAGAGAACCTGAGAGGGGCTGAAACTGTGGAGATCTTTACACCTTTATAGCTTCTTTTCTTTTCCTCAGGAACGTTTTTTAGTCACTCTGTTTCGATTGTTATTCCATTGTTTTTTATCTTATGATTGTTGTGTAGTAAATCTTTTTTATTTTCATTGTTTTTATTCAGATTTTCCTATGAAGCACGTTGTGTTGCATTCCATGTCTGAAATGTGCTGAATATATAAAGCATGATTTGATTTGATACGTTTGGAGGGTTAAAACTATGAAATATTCAGGCACTAAACCTCTCTCTTAAAGCCTCCATTGAACTGGAATTGCATCTGAATCCAAACTGGACTCTAGGAAACTACTAAGTCCATCATATGTTTTGGCTCTTTGCCTTTTGGAAGATTGAAACCTGATATATTCGGTGGATTGACAAGTAGCCTCCATTTCAAATGAAGTCATACAGAGTTGGCTACAATTTTAATTTCATCCTCAATAAAAGGCAGATCTAATATTACGCAATAATATGGTTAAACTCCAATGTACAGATATATATATTTTTTGAAGAAAAAAACATTTTGGGAAAACATGTACAATATTTATGAAGGACATTGTAAACAAGAATGGTAAAAATATGTCACACAAGCAATTAGCGACGATGTATGGAGGAGGTTTACGCTCAATATATAATTATAACAGACTCATTGCGGCTCTGCCACAAAATCGCAGGAGACAATGTCTTAAAGAATAAATGTAAGAATGAGTTTGTCCGTTAAAAATCATACATGGTTTAAAATGATTAGTATAAATCGTATCAGTTTCACTTAAAGTCAAAAGGTTTAAAATACAAGTCAGTTGGGAACAGGTTTTTGATGTCCTGGTACCTTGGCATAGGATCTATGAATTGATATATAAAACACACCAATCTGTCCGTTTCCATTTAAGCTATTACTGTATATAAAATACTATTACTGTGTATAATATACTATTACTGTATATAAAATACTTGCTACTAAAACAATGCTCAATACAGTGGGTTCAGAAAGTATTCAGACCCCTTGACCTTTTACACATTTTATTATTATTATTCTAAAATGGATTAAATGTATTTCTTCCCTCAGCAATCTTCCCACAATAGACCATAAAGACAAGGCAAAACAGCTTTTTAGACATTTTTGCAAATTTATGAAAAATAAAAACAGAAATACCTTATTTACATCAGTATTCAGACCCTTTGATATGAGACTGGAAATTGAGCTCAGATGCATCCTGTTTCCACTGAGGTCTCACCACCTGTATCAAGGCTCTCTGTTTAGTCCTGTTGTATTGAGGTCTCACCACCTGTATCAAGGCTCTCTGTTTAGTCCTGTTGTATTGAGGTCTCACCACCTGTATCAAGGCTCTCTGTTTAGTCCTGTTGTATTGAGGTCTCACCACCTGTATCAAGGCTCTCTGTTTAGTCCTGTTGTATTGAGGTCTCACCACCTGTATCAAGGCTCTCTGTTTAGTCCTGTTGTATTGAGGTCTCACCACCTGTATCAAGGCTCTCTGTTTAGTCCTGTTGTATTGAGGTCTCACCACCTGTATCAAGGCTCTCTGTTTAGTCCTGTTGTATTGAGGTCTCACCACCTGTATCAAGGCTCTCTGTTTAGTCCTGTTGTATTGAGGTCTCACCACCTGTATCAAGGCTCTCTCTGTCTCGCTAAGGGAAGACCCGGTATGTTAATTACTAAAGGTCACATGTAGATTAGCCTCAGTTCATGATCACAACAGCGTTACATATTTGTCCTCTGCCCTCAATGGTTTGAGTCAGTTTGTTTTATCAACATCTGAGCAGCATTACATGTTAATGGTGTCAAGCTCAACTCAAGCAGGAGGATGGAAATATCACTGCAAATACCAATAATGGTGTTCCTGGCTGTTTCAAAGTGGAGGTCGCCGTTACAGATACAATGATCAATAAGGAAATAGGCAATAGGCCTTATTAAACAAGGGAACAATATGACGAGAGTACAGCGTTGCTTGTCATTTATACAGTTATACATATGTTATTATGGTATGTTATATGTTATTATGGTATGTTATATGTTATTATGGTATGTTATATGCTATTATGGTATGTTATATGTTATTATGGTATGTTATATGTTATTATGGTATGTTATATGCTATTATGGTATGTTATATGTTATTATGGTATGTTATATGTTATTATGGCTGCCAGCAGCTTTGTTAGCTCCATTCTCTGAATTATACATTGGCTTCAGAAAGTATTAATACCCTTGACGTTTCTCACAGCTTGTTGTGCTACAGCCTGAATTGAATTGATTAAATAGATGTTTTGCTCACCCATCTACACACAATACCCCGAAATGACAACGCTAAAAAGTTTTGAGGCATTTTTGCAAATTAATGGAAAATGAAATACAGAAAAGCTAATTTACATAAGTATTCACACCCCTAAGCCAATCTCTTATGTGTATATTGTGTATATTGTGTGTATATTGTATACTTTAAAGTTGACCATTCCACTGGATCTTAGTCCAATGCTGGCCTGGCATATGTACTGTATATATTCTCAGTCCTTTCTTAATTAGATGTTTATTTTTATTTTTTTTTATTTTACCTTTATTTTACTAGGCAAGTCAGTTAAGAACAAATTCTTATTTTCAATGACGGCCTAGGAACAGTGGGTTAACTGCCTTGTTCAGGGGCAGAACGACAGATTTGTACCTTGTCAGCTCGGGGATTCGATCCAGCAACCTTTCGGTTACGGGCCCAACACTCTAACCACTGGGCTACCTGCCGCCCCAAATGTATGTATGTGTGTTATACGTTGTGAAACTGTTAGACATTATTGTTAGATATTACTGCACTGTCGGAGCTAGAAGAACAAGCATTTCGCTACACTCGCAATAACATCAGCTAACCACGTGTATGTGACCATTAAAATGTGATTTGATTTGATTTGATACTTTGTAGAAGCACCTTTGGCTGTGAATACAGCTGTGAGTCTTTTTGGGTAAGTCTCTAAGAGCGTTGGCTTAATGGCTTGTGGATCCATTATTATTTTCATGCTCTGTCAAGGGGATTGTTGACCGTTGCTAGACAGCCATTTTGACGTCTTGCCATAGATTTTCAAGCCAATTTACGTCAAAACTGTAACTAGGCCACTCAGGAACATTCAATGTTGTCTTGGTAAGCAACTCCAGTGTATATTTGACCTTGTGTTTTAGGTCCTTCTGAAAGGTCAGACTGAACCAGGTTTTTCTCTGTGCTGACTGGGTGTATTGAGTTAGGAAGGATGCCTGTATCTTTGTAGTGACTGGGTGTATTGAGTTAGGAAGGATGCCTGTATCTTTGTAGTGACTGGGTGTATTGAGTTAGGAAGGATGCCTGTATCTTTGTAGTGACTGGGTGTATTGAGTTAGGAAGGATGCCTGTATCTTTGTAGTGACTGGGTGTATTGAGTTAGGAAGGACGCCTGTATCTTTGTAGTGACTGGGTGTATTGAGTTAGGAAGGATGCCTGTATCTTTGTAGTGACTGGGTGTATTGAGTTAGGAAGGACGCCTGTATCTTTGTAGTGACTGGGTGTATTGAGTTAGGAAGGATGCCTGTATCTTTGTAGTGACTGGGTGTATTGAGTTAGGAAGGATGCCTGTATCTTTGTAGTGACTGGGTGTATTGAGTTAGGAAGGATGCCTGTATCTTTGTAGTGACTGGGTGTATTGAGTTAGGAAGGATGCCTGTATCTTTGTAGTGACTGGGTGTATTGAGTTAGGAAGGACACCTGTATCTTTGTAGTGACTGGGTGTATTGAGTTAGGAAGGATGCCTGTATCTTTGTAGTGACTGGGTGTATTGAGTTAGGAAGGATGCCTGTATCTTTGTAGTGACTGGGTGTATTGAGTTAGGAAGGACGCCTGTATCTTTGTAGTGACTGGGTGTATTGAGTTAGGAAGGATGCCTGTATCTTTGTAGTGACTGGGTGTATTGAGTTAGGAAGGATGCCTGTATCTTTGTAGTGACTGGGTGTATTGAGTTAGGAAGGATGCCTGTATCTTTGTAGTGACTGGGTGTATTGAGTTAGGAAGGACACCTGTATCTTTGTAGTGACTGGGTGTATTGAGTTAGGAAGGACACCTGTATCTTTGTAGTGACTGGGTGTATTGAGTTAGGAAGGATGCCTGTATCTTTGTAGTGACTGGGTGTATTGAGTTAGGAAGGACACCATGGGGAAACCTCCCTGGCCTCTGTGGATTCATCTGTGCTTGTAATTCACTGCTCAACTGAGGGACCTTGTAGAACATTGTATGTGTGGTGTACAGAGATGAGATAGTCATTCAAAAATGATGTTAACCACTATTATTGGAACTTATCATGTGACTTGTCACATTTCTTTTACTTCTGAGCAAGACATTTCCGTTTTTTTTATACATTTCTAGAGTTTTCTACAAACAAATTCCACTTTCACATTATGGGGTATCAGATCAGTGACATAAAATCTATATTTGTATCAATTTTAAATTCATGTTCTAACACAATATAAGGTGTGAGTACTTTCTGAAGGCTGTTGGTCTTCTCTTGTGAAACCTGTGACTACAGTAAATAGAAGGCTCAAGGCCGGAAAGCAATGTGTTTTATTGCTTCACAGTTATTGTGTAAAGTTTATTCTGAGTGGCAAACCATTGATTTGGAAAATAGCATATTGCCAGTGATTTAGAATACATTTTGAAAGGCACTACACATAGAGAGACCATGCAGGTTACTGCTGTTGTATATCACCCATAGCCATGGTTTACTGCTGTTGTATATCACCCATAGCCATGGTTTACTGCTGTTGTATATCACCCATAGCCATGGTTTACTGCTGTTGTATATCACCCATAGCCATGGTTTACTGCTATTGTATATCACCCATAGCCATGGTTTACTGCTGTTGTATATCACCCATAGCCATGGTTTACTGCTGTTGTATATCACCCATAGCCATGGTTTACTGCTGTTGTATATCACCCATAGCCATGGTTTACTGCTGTTGTATATCACCCATAGCCATGGTTTACTGCTGTTGTATATCACCCATAGCCATGGTTTACTGCTGTTGTATATCACCCATAGCCATGGTTTACTGCTGTTGTATATCACCCATAGCCATGGTTTACTGCTATTGTATATCACCCATAGCCATGGTTTACTGCTGTTGTACATCACCCATAGCCATGGTTTACTGCTGTTGTATATCACCCATAGCCATGGTTTACTGCTGTTGTATATCACCCATAGCCATGGTTTACTGCTGTTGTATATCACCCATAGCCATGGTTTACTGCTGTTGTATATCACCCATAGCCATGGTTTACTGCTGTTGTATATCACCCATAGCCATGGTTTACTGCTGTTGTATATCACCCATAGCCATGGTTTACTGCTGTTGTATATCACCCATAGCCATGGTTTACTGCTGTTGTATATCACCCATAGCCATGGTTTACTGCTGTTGTATATCACCCATAGCCATGGTTTACTGCTGTTGTATAGCTGTCACATTACATTAGACTGAATAGTTTAATGTTTTACTTCTGTTCTTCAGTCGTTTTATGTGTACAGTCTCGTAGCCACATACATTGCTCTTATCCACTCCTTTACTAATTGGCAGTATTTACAGATGCATGGTTCTTCTCTCCTCCATTCAATTAAGAGAGATCAAAGGGCTAATTGAAGAAATAGCATGTTGTTGGGATTTACAGCTAAGGGATCTCTCTCCTGAGAGAGAATTAACAAGGCCAAGGGACCAGACCGAAATAGATAAAATGGTCTTTCTGAAGGAATGTAATTGCAGTGGAGAGCAAGTGGTGTCAAACTAATTTAGAAGTTTGAGGGATCTCTAACTTTTTTATTTATGTATTTTTTAGTTTACTGCACCTGTTATTCTCAGGCGGTCTCCCGTCCCAGTATTAACCAGGCCCTCCCTTTCCCAGCTGGCACAGAACGAGGGATATCATATCTGCTTTTACTGATATTTCTGAACTTATCCAACGTGGAAAAACTGTTTGAAATATACAAAATATTCATAAAAACATTATTAACTTTGAGCAATGAAGTTTTGCTGAAGGCAAGGAGATATCAGAACTTCCATTAAACCTCTGCCATAAAAACTTTCAGTGTCTCTGGCAAGCGTGTTTCAACATCTCTGCCAGAATTGGGTTATGATTGAACTTTGGCTTCTAAAGACGTGTTCACATTGGCAGTTTGAAGTGACTCAAATCCACCTTCGTAAGTCAGATTCAAATGTCATTCATGACCATGTGACTTCTGTCTGAACGATTAAATCTGGTTTTTACAACTTTATTCGGCATACTGTATCTTGTTGCTTGCTAGCTGCTCTGTTGACAGTTTGACAAGAACATGTGGTAACTCACTAGCTTGTAGATATTTTACAAAACAAATGAGTGAATGTGATAGAAAGCTGAACAGCTACCTAGCTAGCTAGTTGACTGCTGTGGCCACAAAGGAATTGTTTTGAAAGTTGGAGCTTATCCTGAGGATTAAAAGTGTTCTTACATTATGATTTTGAACATTCAAAGCAACTGGGAAAGCTCCATGGCAGGCGTTGTTGTCACCTTAGCTTGCTACATAACTAGCCGACAAAGTGAAAAACATGCCGATGTGTCCTTGAGCAAGGCACTTAACCCTAATTTGCTCCAGGGGCTGACCCTGTAGGTAGGCCGTCATTGTAAATAAGAATTTGTTCTTAATTGACTTAAAACAATAACTTCTGAGTGACAGGAAACACGAGCACCACCAGCATCAGCCCACACCGCTGCGCACACACACGTCATTACTATGACAACTAGCATATGACTGCTGTCGGAACACACACAATCACTTGTTTGCTTGCACCTTGCTGTTTGGACAGTCAGTAGTATTCCAAAATGGATTTTGAAACACAAAACTGATTTCAGCATTAAGGCCTGCAGTGTGAACATGGCTTTAGAGCCAAGTCATGCAGCCAGGGCTGTTTATAAAATAACATCATATAGAGTCCAATCTCACACAAATAAGGACATGCAGAGGACTGTAGTAATGCTTTTTAGATGGTATGCAAACTACATATCATTGAGTGGTATTTCACTGGTTTCTCAGAGCCCAGCAGGACTGTCTATTGAGTGGTGTTTCACTGGTTTCTCAGAGCCCAGTAGGACTGTCTATTGAGTGGTGTTTGACTGTGGTTTCTCAGAGCCCAGTAGGACTGTCTATTGAGTGGTATTTCACTGGTTTCTCAGAGCCCAGCAGGACTGTCTATTGAGTGGTGTTTCACTGGTTTCTCAGAGCCCAGCAGGACTGTCTATTGAGTGGTGTTTCACTGGTTTCTCAGAGCCCAGCAGGACTGTCTATTGAGTGGTGTTTCACTGGTTTCTCAGAGCCCAGCAGGACTGTCTATTGAGTGGTGTTTCACTGGTTTCTCAGAGCCCAGTAAGACTGTCTATTGAGTGGTATTTGACTGTGGTTTCTCAGAGCCCAGCAGGACTGTCTATTGAGTGGTATTTGACTGTGGTTTCTTAGAGCACAAACACACAGGACTGTCTAGACAATAAGACATTGTCACATACTGTAGGTAAGGATTAAACACTCTGGTTAGCCATGTATGCAGAGCAGAGAACTATGCAGGCTATATTGATTGATAGTGGAATTGGACTATTCATCAGATGATTGACAATACAGTTATTATTTTCATAGATTAAAACATATAAACATTTATGTCTAGTGCAATCCTTTTGCTGACTGCTATCTGTCCATCATGTAGTATTTCACCTTGTGGAGCAAGCTGTTACATATCAGAGCACTACTATTTGGAATGATGATCTTGTCTCCATGGTAACCATTCTTCCCTCTCTCCTCAGATCCCTCAGATCAGCTACGCCTCCACGGCCCCGGAGCTGAGTGATGACCGGCGGTATGACTTCTTCTCACGTGTAGTGCCTCCGGACTCTTTCCAGGCCCAAGCCATGGTGGACATAGTCAAGGCCATGGGCTGGAACTATGTATCTACCATAGCGTCAGAAGGATCCTATGGAGAGAAGGGAGTGGATGCCTTCCAACAGCTGTCAAGAGAATCAGGTGAGTCCCAAAGTGACCTCTTTGGTGAATGTTCTCTAACATGCATATTGAAAGGGTGTAAAGTGGATTAGCGTTTGATGTGATTAAATGGTAAAGGAATATAAATGATCCTCAAGTGGAATGACATGATATGATAACCACTGTGGGCTACAAGTTAGAAACGACTCAGTTTATTCAGAAGATATCTACTTTGAGTTTGGTGTGGTAAGAGATAAGCCTTGTATGTACAGTATGAATGGTAGAATGGATAAACACATAGACCTACTTTAATGTCAACTAACAATTTCACTCTAGCTTTAGAAAGACGTTGATCTTCAAGCTGACCTCTGTTCGTTAGCAAAGACTGCTAATTGACGGTTTTGGATAGTGATTATTTTGTTTATAGGGTTTTCCATAACTATTGACAGTGCAACAATATGTAGTTGACAAAATAAGGGCCTAAAGCAGGACGGCGATATTCGCAGTTTTGAATCCAAAATAGGTAACCTACGTGATTCGTGTAGATCCGATGGGAAACGTTTTGGATCACTACTGGCTGTCGTAGTAAGCGAAAGAGGGATGCACGTTTGGAGCAATACTGGCTGTATCCAAGGCTCAGCCAATCATTCACATAACAACAGAATGCAGCACGCAACTGAAGAGAGAAGTTACAACCAATTAGCAGTTACAGCATCACACGCGTTATGGAAAGTCAGCGGAGTCTGGAAAGGCAGCAGCGCGTCCCCTGAAGGATAACGGAAGAGGTAGGCACCCGATTAGACAACAAGTGAGAAGGTGCTTTAACCGAAAAACAACTGGCATTTGGAAAGTTGGGGGTGAGAAAGCAAGTGTGGTGGAACGAGAATTGCTAACATTGTTAAGTATCTTGCTAGCTGGATCGAATTCTCCGTTAGCTAGTTAAAAAGCGAACTAACTATCTACGAACTAATGTTTTCCCTCTACAGTATGTGGTTAATTTTTAGAATGAGAGAATTATGTGAAAATGAGGCATTGCTTGTTAAACAAGTGGATTCAGGGATGAAGTGTAGCTGGCGCTGGGCCTGGTTTAAGATGGATGCCACTATAGAGGTCAAAGGAACAACACACACTTTCCCTCTTTCTCACTTTTTCAATACGGTGGATGAAAAGGGGTATGCCAGGTGGACTCTCTGCCTGAAAGAGATCAATTATGCCAATACAGGGTATCATGCTCTGCTGCTGGCACATTGTAGAACAGATGTCCACAGGCAGAAAGTGTACAATGTAATAACGTGCAGTATAGCCCAAGCTATTATTGCTTTTGTTGTGTTGAACTTGACATACAGTTGTGTGTGAGTGAGGGGTTATTATTTTAGTTTTTACTCAGTGATCGTTATTTTCGCACACATGTAGTCTTGTGCACTTGATCGATGTCGACTATAGTGGCCACTTTAATCATAGCCACTACAATAGAGCAAAAATAGAATGCCATTTCTACTTTAAGATGTTTTTCTCCCAAGTGCAATATTTAGATGTGTGTTGTCACAAGCGTTCTATTATAAAGGCTGTCATGGCTAACTGGAATATTAATGTTTAGTTTTTTCTCTGGCTTGAGTGTCATTTGCAGGCAACAAATAACATTGGATTGCTTTTGTAACCGGTGTGAAACGGCTAGCTAGTTAGCGGTGCACGCTAGTAGCATTTCAATCGGTGACATCACTCGCTCTGAGACCTTGAAGTAGTTGTTTCCCTTGCTTCGTAAGGGCCGCTGCTTTTTATGGAACACTGGGAAACGATGCTTCAAGGGTGACTATAGTCGATGTGTCCAGAGGGTCACTGGTTTGAGCCCAGCTAGGGGCTGGGAGAGGGACGGAAGCACCACCATTACTTAGCTGTGGGTTATAATCACATGATCCACTTTTTATTTATTTTACACACAGAGACTGATCATATTCTAGAAATTAGCATTTTAAAGCTGATATTTATTTTATTTATTTTTTATCCCCCCCTAGCAGGGGTGTTTCAGTGCTCCAAAAAAGTGCCACATTTTTTGGGCCCTCACCAGTTTGCATCCCTGCTAAAGGATTGTTTTCTGTAGGTACCAGATATAACAGATGTGAGATGGGACGCTGTTGAAGCCCTAGCAGCCATCTGGCCGTGATGTCACCCTCCCTGAGATCCCTCATGGTTTGACAGTTGACTTTAATCTTGCCCTGTCAGCTTGTATTGGTGACTGAGTGATGGAGTGTTGTGTACATAGGGTCCCGAGATCAAGCCCAGGGTCAGGAAGACAGGGAAGGAACTTACTCTGTTCGATTTCCATGAGGAGACCTTTGGGCTGCAGCAGTATACCAGCTTATAAGCTAACAAGACATTGAGATGGACAGCCTGCTAACATCTGCTGGTTATATCTGTATCTGTCTTTTGTGTATTTCGTTCTGGCATTTTCCACCTGTCCTGTGTTTTTCGTTGCTGCTTGACAAAGTAATTTCCCCTCAGGGAATCTATCTATCTATCTATCTATCTATCTATCTATCTATCTATCTATCTATCTATCTATCTATCTATCTATCTATCTATCTATCTATCTATCTATCTATCTATCTATCTATCTATCTATCTATCTATCTATCTATCTATCTATCTATCTATCTATCTATCTATCTATCTATCTATCTATCTATCTATCTATCTATCTATCTTCTCATCCTCAAGGAGTGGATAATGGTACTGTAGACTTGTAAACCAGCCTTCTGTCTTCCTCAAGGAGTGGATAATGGTACCTTTTGGCCACATATTTCTGTTAAGGGGTTTGATTGACTCAAGCAAAGGGACTACAATCATTTCGGTTAAACTTTTAATAGCCTCCTGATCTGAATTACACACTGATGTGATCCCTTCTACCCAGAGAATGTGATTCCTTCTACCCAGAGAATGTGATCCCTTCTACCCAGAGAATGTGATCCCTTCTACCCAGAGAATGTGATCCCTTCTACCCAGAGAATGTGATCCCTTCTACCCAGAGAATGTGATCCCTTCTACCCAGAGAATGTAATCCCTTCTACCCAGAGAGTGTGATCCCTTCTACCCAGAGAATGTGATCCCTTCTACCCAGAGAATGTGATCCCTTCTACCCAGAGAGTGTGATCCCTTCTACCCAGAGAATGTGATCCCTTCTACCCAGAGAATGTGATCCCTTCTACCCAGAGAATGTGATCTCTTCTACCCAGAGAATGTGATCCCTTCTACCCAGAGAATGTGATCCCTTCTACCCAGAGAGTGTGATCCCTTCTACCCAGAGAATGTGATCCCTTCTACCCAGAGAGTGTGATCCCTTCTACCCAGAGAATGTGATCCCTTCTACCCTGGTGCTTGGCTGTGTTTCTCTCATCGATATACTACACTATATTACCAAAAGTATGTGGACACCTGCTTGTCGAACATCTTATTCCAAAATCATGGGCATAAATATACTGTTTGCTGCTATAACAGCCTCCACTCTCTCTGGGAAGGCTTTCCACTAGATGTTGGAACATTGCTGTAGGGACTTGCTTCCATTCAGTCACAAGAGCATTAGTGAGGTCGGGCCTGGCTCACAGTCGGAGTTCCAATTCATCCAAAGGTGTTCGATGGGGTTGATGTCAGGGCTCTGTGCAGGCCAGTCAAGTTCTTCCACACCGATTTCGACAAACCATTTCTGTGTGCATGGGGGTATTGTCATGCTGAAACAGGAAAGGGCCTTCCCCAAACTGTTGCCTCGAAGTTGGAAGCGCAGAATAATCTAGAATGTCATTGTATGCTGTAACATTAAGATGTCCCTTCACTGGAACTAAGGGGCCTGAACCATGAAAAACAGCCCCAGACCATTATTCCTCCTCCACCAAACTTTACAGTTGGCACTATGCATTGGAGCAGGTAGCGTTCTCCTGGCATAATATCGTTAGACGGACTGCCAGATGGTGAAGCGTGAGTCATCACTCCAGAGAACTCGTTTCCACTGCTCCAGAGGCCAATGGCAGCGAACTTTACACCACTCCAGCCGACGCTTGGCATTGTTAATGGTTATCTTAGGCTTGTGTGTGGCTGTTCGGCCATGGAAACCCATTTCATGAGGCTCCCGACAAACAGTTATTGTGCTGACGTTGCTTCCAGAGGCAGTTTGGAACTCGGTACTGAGTGTTGCAACCGAGGACAGACGAGCACTCGGCGGTCCCATTCTGTGAGCTTGTGTAGCCTACCACTTCACGGCTGAGCCGTGGTTTCTTCTAGACGTTTCCACTTCACAATAACAGCACTTACAGTTTACCGTGGCAGCTCTAGCAGGGCAGAAATGTGATGAATTGACTTGTTGGAAAGGTGGCATCCTATGAAGGTGCCATGTTGAAAGTCACTGAGCTCTTCAGTAAGGCCATTCTACTGCCAATGTTTGTCTATGGAGATTGCATGGATGTCTGCTCGATTATATACACCTGTCAGCAACGGGTGTGGCTGAAATAGCCGAATCGACTAACTTGAAGGTGTGTCCACATACTTTTGTATATAATGTATAGTGTATATACTGAATGTGCAGTATCATGTCCTTGAAATGGAGTCAACACATGTAGATCTACACTGAGACGTTTTATGAATACGGACCCTGATCTAATCGTCTGTGAAACATTTCCCCACTAGAGACCTGTCATCACTTTTACTGGATATAGACACAGGAGAAACAGGCAAAAATGAGAACCTGCTAGCCTAGCCTAGCTGTGTATAGCATCCTGTATCAATCAATATAGCCAGTCCGACAATACGTTTAGAACATCACATATTACTCAATCCATCACCATGACAAATGCTTACTGTTTTATCTTCTCTCCCAGACTGGGAAATACTAGGGATGCGTCCCAAATAGCACCTTATTCCATAAAAGGTTTATTGCTTTTGGGTTCTTGTCAGAAACGTTGCTACTATGTAGGGAATAGGGTACCTTTTGGGACGGCTGTAGTTTTACGCTGCTGTGAGCTGAGCTGACTGAATTGTTCTACTTAAAGATGCTGAATGATATGGTTTGGCACTCTATTTTCAAAATATATTAAATCACAAAGTTACTGAAGCAAGAAATCATGAGTATTTACTAGCACATGTTTCAGAGTCTAGACTCTAGACGTCAGGTGTGTTATGTCTGAGGAGCAACACAGGGAGGTGTGTTTGTTTGTACATGTACTGAAACACCAACATGTACTGGAACACCAACATGTACTGAAACACCAACATGTACTGGAACACCAACATGTACTGAAACACCAACATGTACTGGAACACCAACATGTACTGGAACACCAACATGTACTGAAACACCAACATGTACTGGAACACCAACATGTACTGAAACACCAACATGTACTGGAACACCAACATGTACTGAAACACCAACATGTACTGAAACACCAACATATACTGGAACACCAACATGTACTGAAACACCAACATGTACTGGAACACCAACATGTACTGGAACACCAACATGTACTGAAACACCAACATGTACTGGAACACCAACATGTACTCATACACCAATATGTACTGGAACACCAACATGTACTGGGTTGAATACAGGTTGAAGGGTGTGCTCCAAGCCGTTGCCAACATCCTTCACCAAGTGACTGAATATGCATCCCTTGTTGTGACCCACCTACAGGAAGACTCCCCTGTCAAGTCAAATAACTGATGTAGGAGGAAATCAGACTGCCATGTGAATATGTGTACCACCAGTCTCAACCCTGTGTATCCACACTGAGACACATCTAATACTGTTTCTGTAATGTAATCTGTCTCTTAGAATCTATCTATCTATCTATCTATCTATCTATCTATCTATCTATCTATCTATCTATCTATCTATCTATCTATCTATCTATCTATCTATCTATCTATCTATCTATCTATCTATCTATCTATCTATCTATCTATCTATCTATCTATCTATCTATCTATCTATCTATCTATCTATCTATCTATCTATCTATCTATATATCTATCTATCTATCTATCTATCTATCTATCTATCTATCTATCTATCTATCTATCTATCTATCTATCTATCTATCTATCTATCTATCTATCTATCTATCTATCTATCTATCTATCTATCTATCTATCTATCTATCTATCTATCTATCTATCTATCTATCTATCTATCTATCTATCTATCTATCTATCTATCTATCTATCTATCTATCTATCTATCTATCTATCTATCTATCTATCTATCTATCTATCTATCTATCTATCTATCTATCATTCAAAAATGACATCCTATTTCCATTTTAGGGCACTACTTTTGACCATGGCCCACAGTGCTATGTAGGGAATAGGGTGCCATTTGGGATACATCCGCTGTCTCCTAGACACTATCTGGAGCTGGGATCATGGTGGCCAGCTCTAGTTTAGACTTTCCCATATACCTGCTTGTCTTGTATGGTTAGTGGCCTGTGTATCTGGCTGCGTAAACACAGATGGTGGACACATAGCATGCTGTTTCTTTGTGCGTCAATGCTGGTGGTCTTACAGTAAGATGTAGCTAGACAGGCTGACCTGGTAAAGACACGGCTTAACATGGCACATGTTATGGCTATTATAAACATGTATGCTAGTGCTTGAATATGACACATACTGGTTTATGGTAGGCATGATGGATTTGCATAGATACTACGGTACTTTACTGATTTGTGTCAGATTTTATCAATTATAATTCATGAATGTGGACGTTTATGTGATCGAGTAACCAGGACGTCGAAAGATGCCTTCAAAAACCGGCCACTAAAGGCTTCAGTGAAGCTATTAACATCAAGTAGGCTTAGGTTTTACTAGGGGCATTGTGGACAGGGATGGAGGAAAGGCGTAAGCCGCCTGAAGCTAAGGCTTCAAGAGGCTTCAGAGGGCTATATCTCTTTTTTCCTCTCCTCCATTATTCATCCAACCTTCTCTTCTAACCCTCCTTCTCTGCGCCATCACTGCCAGTGGCCTTACATTATACACAGAGGGGATATCTTGTCACCGGTTCTCATTAAGGGACATTATGCATTGTCATTCATGATTTACCTTATGTCCATAAACCTCAGGAAGATATTCAGTTCATATGGCCCTACTGTCGTACAGAAACACACTGGCTTAAACCTTACTGTTGTATATAATGAGGTCATCCACGGGTCGTCTGTTAGACAGAATCCTCAGAATCATATTGAGTTTGTATTGCTATGTTGGCATCCTTTTCTTAATTTGAAAGCAAGGTACAGTCTGACAGTCTTAGTTATGGTATCCAAGGTACAGTCTGACAGCCTTAGTTATGGTATCCAAGGTACAGTCTGACAATCTTAGTTATGGTATCCAAGGTACAGTCTGACAGTCTTAGTTATGGTATCCAAGGTACAGTCTGACAGTCTTAGTTATGGCATCCATGGTACAGTCTGACAATCTTAGTTATGGTATCCAAGGTACAGTCTGACAATCTTAGTTATGGTATCCAAGGTACAGTCTGACAGTCTTAGTTATGGTATCCAAGGTACAGTCTGACAGTCTTAGTTATGGCATCCATGGTACAGTCTGACAATCTTAGTTATGGTATCCAAGGTACAGTCTGACAATCTTAGTTATGGTATCCAAGGTACAGTCTGACAGTCTTAGTTATGGTATCCAAGGTACAGTCTGACAGTCTTAGTTATAGTATCCAAGGTACAGTCTGACAATCTTAGTTATGGTATCCATGGTACAGTCTGACAATCTTAGTTATGGTATCCAAGGTACAGTCTGACAATCTTAGTTATGGTATCCATGGTACAGTCTGACAATCTTAGTTATGGCATCCAAGGTACAGTCTGACAATCTTAGTTATGGCATCCCATGGTACAGTCTGACAATCTTAGTTATGGTATCCAAGGTACAGTCTGACAATCTTAGTTATGGCATCCAAGGTACAGTCTGACAGTCTTAGTTATGGTATCCAAGGTACAGTCTGACAGTCTTAGTTATGGTATCCAAGGTACAGTCTGACAATCTTAGTTATGGTATCCAAGGTACAGTCTGACAATCTTAGTTATGGCATCCCATGGTACAGTCTGACAATCTTAGTTATGGTATCCAAGGTACAGTCTGACAGTCAATATTATATTTGTTCCAGCCTGTTCTATCTCTAACTTGGTAACACTAGACTATTTGGTATTAAACAATGTTTTTTTGGGCTGTGATTGTCGACAAATTAGGCGTTGTTCCTTGTGATTATGTTGATTTGATGTATTAGACATCAGAGAGAGGCTCGCTGAGCTGGCCTCATCGTGATGATATTCCAACCCCCATCTAATCAATTGATAAATGGGTTGGATCAAAAGTGATGTGATTATAATTGTGATTTTTGATTGAATCAGAGAGAAGGCATAACAATTCACACTAAGACTAAGTGATTCAACGTCAATTCCTCCAATCCAGAAATGTTCTTAAATGTTTCAAAACTTATGGAGAACAGCATCAGATCACAGTTTCATAACGCATGAAGAACAACATCAGATCACTGTTTCATAACGCATGGAGAACAGCATCAGATCACTGTTTCATAACGCATGAAGAACAACATCAGATCACTGTTTCATAACGCATGGAGAACAGCATCAGATCACTGTTTCATAACGCATGAAGAACAACATCAGATCACTGTTTCAAAACGCATTGAGGACATCATCAGATCACTGTTTCAAAAAACGGATTGAGGACAACCACAGATCACTGTTTCATAAGGCATGGAGAACAACATCAGATCACTGTTTCAAAACGCATTGAGGACAACATCAGATCACTGTTTCAAAACACATTGAGGACAACATCAGATCACTGTTTCATAACGCATGAAGAACAACATCAGATCACTGTTTCATAACGCATGAAGAACAACATCAGATCACTGTTTCAAAACGCATTGAGGACAACATCAGATCACTGTTTCAAAAAACGGATTGAGGACAACCACAGATCACTGTTTCATAAGGCATGGAGAACAACATCAGATCACTGTTTCAAAACGCATTGAGGACAACATCAGATCACTGTTTCAAAACACATTGAGGACAACATCAGATCACTGTTTCATAACGCATGGAGAACAACATCAGATCACTGTTTCATAACTCATTGAGGACAAATAGTATGATATAATTTAGGGTAATAATAATAATTCCCTTAAAATACAGTCCTTAGTACAGGGTTTAATTACAGATAAATGCACGTATTGCACATTCGATATACTAAAAGCCATGAAAAAAGATACAACTGACAGGATACTTATATGCATTCCTGAGTGAATGACTACGTAAGTTCAGTCCAAGAATTACTTACAATATTGCATGTTATATGATATAACAACTGTACATGAATATGTATATACAGTCCTAAATGAATGAGTGCTGAATAAATAAGTCCAGAGTGAATGAGTGATTACAGACCAGAGTTACTCACGGATGGATCCCTAATTGTTAAACTAGGTCCTAACATCCCAACAGTTCCAGGTCTATGTTGCAGATGGCATGGCACCCCGGTGAGGCATTAAATAGTCTAATTGCCGCTGGCAGGAAGGACCTCCTGTAGTGCTCTCTGGCACACCGTGGTGGGATCAGTCTGTGACTGAAGGTGCTCCTCTGCATCATAACCATGGCATGCAGAGGGTGGGTGACATTGTCCATGATGGCCAGCAGTTTGGCCAATATCCTTCTCTCCGCCACCTCCTCTAGAGTGTCAAGGTTAATCCCCAGAACAGAGCTAGCCTTCCTGATCAGCTTATTTACCAGAGAAGAATCACCGGCCTTTATGTTGGCACCCCAGCACACCACTGCAAAAAAGATGGTACCACAGACTGGTACCTAAGCCTCCTCAGAAAGTCGGCTCTGGCCCTTTTTGTACAGAAACCCGGTGTTACCAGCCCATTCCAGCCTTTTGTCCATATGGACTCCCAGGAACTGACCATTTCCACATCCATCCCCTGTATAGGGACTGCAGTCGGTTGGGCCTTGGTTCTCCTGAAGTCCACCACCATCTCCTTTGTTTTGCTGATGTTGAGCTGAAGGTGGTTCTGCTCACACCACAACACAAAGTCACTGGTTGTGCTCCTGTACTCCTCCTCCTGCCCACCCCTGATGCACCCTACAATTGCGGAGTCATCCGAGAACTTCTGTAAGTGGCATGTTTCAGAGTTATATCTGAAGTCTGAGGTGTAGAGGGTGAACAGGAAGGGAGACAGTACCGTTCCCTGGGGGGCCCCTGTGTTGCTCACTGCCCGGTCTGACATACAGCTCTGTAGCACAACAAATTGTGGCCTATCGGTCAGGTAGTCTGTAACCCAGGAGACTAAGGGTGCTTGCACTTTCATCCTCTTCATTTTCTCATCCAGTAGCAGGGGCTGAACGGTGTTGAAGGCACTGGAGAAGAAAAAAAACATAACACTCACAGTGCAACCTGCGTTGTCCAGGTGAGAGTAGGCCCTCTGCAGAAGGTAGATAATTGCATCATCCACCCCGATGTTGCGCTGCTATGGGTCCAGTGATGTACACACCAGGGGTCTTAGGTGTGCGAGGACTAACCTTTCCAGGGTCTTCATGATGTTGGACAATATTTTCCACACAGGGACCCTTTCCAGGCTCAGGCTAAGGTTGACGTGTCACTGGAGTATTCCACACAATTGGTCAGCACAGACCCTTGGGCTGATGCCATCAGGCCTGCCGCTTTCCACTGATGTAGTCTCTCCAGCTCTCTCTTCACTTGGTTGGTGGTGAAAGCCAGCCCAGGTGGGGAGGTGGGGGGGGGGGGGGGGTGTTGAGGATCAGTCCAGAGGTGGAGGGAAGGGAGGGGTCTCAGTCTAAAGGCTAACAGCTCAATGTCCGGGCTACAGAACTGTTCCTTAAGAGTAATATGGGTCAGATTACACCATCTGTTGTTAACTAATAAAGCCAGCACCCCTCCCTTACTCTAACAGGAAGAAGCGCTATCCCTGTCCGCTCTGATGGTCTGGAAACCACCGATAGTGACGTTCTCTATGGGGATGTTATCATTCAGCCATGTCTCTGTAAAGCACAGTAGGCTCTCTTCCCGGTAGTCTCTGTGTCCATGAACCAGACCCTCAAGCTCATCCACCTTGTTATGTAGCGATCTCACATTGCCCATAATGATAGACAGTATAGCCGGCTTGTACTTACTCAGCTTTGCCTAACACTTCCGACCTGCCCTGCATCCACGCCGTCACCTTTTCAACTCGTCCGGAATATCAAACTTTTCCCTGGGGTGCAGCAGCGCTGAGTGAGCTAAATCCAGGAACTGGGCTCGGTTGTAAATAATTGAGGGCTCGTGTGTACGTTCGGCTCTGAGAAAAATAAAAAGTGCCTCAGTGATAAAAAGAACCGCTAAAACCTAGAAGCTCCATAATCCTGAACTATTATGGTTCAACAGCAGGGCGGCGCCAACCAACACATGAGTAGTAGTATGGTTACACCTGGACTGGATGGTTGTAGATAGTTTTAGTAGTGTGGTGTAGAGGAAAATAAATATAAAGTCTCTCTCTCTCTCTCTCTCTCTCTCTCTCTCTCTCTCTCTTGCTCTCTCTCTCTCTCTCTCTCTCTCTCTTTCTCTCTCTCTCTCTGTTGCCTTCTGTTAAAATCCTTGAGTCCTCTTCACATTTAGTTGTTTCAATAATTGAACAGCCCTAGCATAAGCACCATTTTAAATATATTTTTATTATTTTATCTGCTCTTGATTGAGGTTGCATGGTGCAATGGAACCAATAGAACAGTCTCAAAACCTCATAACCCACCCAGCTGGCACTCCAGACAGGCTAGAGGAAGTAGTATTCTAACCCAGGTCTACATTATTACCCATCCCTTATCCAACCCTCTGCTGCCCTATCATGACCATGTATAGCCCAATCACATACCTGGTACCCTATCATGACCATGTATAGCCCAATCACATACCTGGTGAAATATTAATTAAATACAATGCTAATACACAGTATGTGATTGTTGAGGATAATATTATCTGTCAGGTAGTGGTGTACCAGAAACCTATATAGTGTATATGTTATTATTGCACTGCTTGTGCTTGTTGCAGATCTATGTAATGTTACATCCTTTATTCTTCATTTGAATGCATTACGGTGGTTTTGACAAGTTGGAGGTTTTTCAGGATATGTCAGGGTGTTGTTGTACCAAAACCCAGGTCTTTTCTGCGTCTCATTTTTTTGTTTGTTCTGCCTAAGTCCTAACAGTTTTTTAAAATGCATTTTCAAGATGGAAAGACACTTTCGAACGACTAAAACCAGATATAAAGAACATTCTTTACATTTTTAATAATATTATCTTTGACAACTAACTCAACAAAATTAAAGATAGACAGTCAAGGCGAATTGACAACTCCAAAAATGATAAATACAGGAGTGTTGATTTTGTTATAAGGTATGAGCATAAAAATTAGCTTTAAAATCATAACATTTTCTCTCAGCTCCATGGGAAAAATGTGAAGAATTGCACGGAAATTGTCTTAAAATTGCAACATTTTCTCTACACCGCCAGGATGGGGTCTTTTAAATGTTATTACCTATAGGGACTGGACCAAATTCAGCCACGCCGACGGGCCGACCACGCCCGATGCCATCACCACCTAATCCCCTCTTTGATCCAGAGAAAACCTTTAAACCTATATTATTCTTCGTTTAGATGCACAGTGGAGGTTGGTAGTTATAACAGATTGGAAGAGAAGGAAGTAAGTGGAGACAATGTTAGTATACTGTTTAGTAGTGTTGTACACTGTAATACACTGTGGTGGATGTTCATGATCATATATTGGTACTCTATAGAAACCATCGTACGCAGAGGCAGTTATATGACAGATAAAAGCACACGGAATTGAATTGAATCCTACTTGGATTACCTCTCCAGCCCAAGGAATAGCTTCTAAATGCACTGTTGGACATCCGTGAGAGAGAAAGAGATGGTGAGGAGGAGAGACGGGGAGAACGCAAGAGACAGTTAGAGAGAAGGAGTGAGAGGAAAGAAAGTGATGGACTTTGCTGCCACTGTTGAAGCCAGAAATCCTGCTTGAATACCCCATACTTTTGAAAAAGATATGCGAAATACTGGCTCGTACCCTTTAAGAGAAGGATATGAAGCTGCATGCTGGCATAGTTTCATTACTTCTTAACAACAGGGTTCGTACAAGGTGCTTGACGTGCTCAAAGTGCTTACATTTGGCACTCTGAAATGCAAGTACTGAAAATCAAGCATTTCCTGAAGATGGTACTGGAAAAGTACTTGAATTAAAATGAGAAAACAGAAAATTATCAAATATGTTAATATGAAAAATATTTGAAAATTAAATAAGTCTTGAAAATTATTTTCCAGGCAGACTACCAAGTTTTATTTCCTCACGTGTCTCGCACTCTGGTTGCCAGGAGAGCTCTGTGGTTGCCAGGAGAGCTCTCTGGTTGCCAGGAGAGCTCTGTGGTTGTCAGGAGAGCTCTGTGGTTGCCAGGAGAGCTCTGTGGTTGCCAGGAGAGCTCTGTAGTTGCTAGGAGAGCTATCTGGTTGCCAGGAGAGCTCTGTGGTTGCTAGGAGAGCTCTCTGGTTGCCAGGAGAGCTTTGTGGTTGCTAGGAGAGCCCTCTGGTTGCCAGGAGAGCTCTCTGGTTGCCAGGAGAGCTCTGTGGTTGCTAGGATTTGTGTCCTCTGATTTTCCATCCTAGAATAGAGGCTGTTCATGCTGTGAAGAGTTTGGTGTGTGAGAGATAGCTAATGAAGTTTTACTGTAGGATCATGATTCATCTCTTTACCATCCATGACTGCAATGAAACAAACACTGTGAGTTGTTTTTCTCTCATGTACTTAATAATGTTCCCTGTTTTCCGTTCTATGATGTGTATAGTTTGTGACGATTTGATGTCTGTTTTTATCAAATGTGTCCTTTAGTCAGAAAAGGAAATGTCACATTGTCCATTTAAAACATGTAATTGTCATTTCACAATGTTCTCCTCCTCCATCATCTTGATGTAACAGAAGACTAATTGATTTTGGATTAAACCAATTATCCAGAAATAAAACTCAATTTGTCAAATCATTTATAGGTCGTCATTGTTAGCTTTCTATAGAAAAGTTGTCACTGTATTAAGCTTCCGGTTAGTAATTAATTAACGATGTCTCGTCATTGACACGGGTATGTCTGAAATGGCACCCTTGTTTCCCTATATAGTGCACTACATTTGACCAGAGCCATTTTGGACACAATCAATGTGTTTCTTAGAAATTCCACCATGTCAATCATCACCACATATATGTAATTATACAGTACCTTTCATAAGTTATCAGCATTCACAGTAACCTTCCCACCCGCGCTGTACAAAAACATTGCCTTTAGTATGCAGATTAGTTCAATGGAAATGGCAGTAGGGCCTCCGTCTGAGAAATAGTCTTGTTATTTCCAAACAATAATCATAATCTAGCTAGGCTGTAGTGGCCAGAGAGAATATGACAAGTTCTGGGCTTCTGTGTTGGCCTCTCTCTGTTTATCTCTCTGTTTATCTCTCTGTTTATCTCTCTGTTTATCTCTCTGTTTCTCTCTCTGTTTATCTCTCTGTTTATCTCTCTGTTTCTCTCTCTGTTTATCTCTCTGTTTATCTCTCTGTTTATCTCTCTGTTTATCTCTCTGTTTCTCTCTCTGTTTCTCTCTCTGTTTATCTCTCTGTTTCTCTCTCTGTTTATCTCTCTGTTTATCTCTCTGTTTATCTCTCTGTTTCTCTCTCTGTTTCTCTCTCTGTTTCTCTCTCTGTTTATCTCTCTGTTTCTCTCTCTGTTTCTCTCTCTGTTTATCTCTCTGTTTATCTCTCGGTTTATCTCTCTGTTTCTCTCTCTGTTTATCTCTCTGTTTATCTCTCTGTTTATCTCTCTGTTTCTCTCTCTGTTTATCTCTCTGTTTCTCTGTTTCTCTCTCTGTTTCTCTCTCTGTTTATCTCTCTGTTTATCTCTCTGTTTATCTCTCTGTTTATCTCTCTGTTTCTCTCTCTGTTTATCTCTCTGTTTCTCTGTTTCTCTCTCTGTTTATCTCTCTGTTTATCTCTCTGTTTATCTCTCTGTTTATCTCTCTGTTTCTCTCTCTGTTTATCTCTCTGTTTCTCTGTTTATCTCTCTGTTTCTCTGTTTATCTCTCTGTTTATCTCTCTGTTTCTCTGTTTATCTCTCTGTTTATCTCTCTGTTTCTCTCTCTGTTTATCTCTCTGTTTATCTCTCTGTTTCTCTGTTTATCTCTCTGTTTATCTCTCTGTTTCTCTGTTTATCTCTCTGTTTATCTCTCTGTTTCTCTGTTTATCTCTCTGTTTCTTTCTCTGTTTCTCTCTCTTTTTCTCTCTCTGTTTCTCTGTTTATCTCTCTGTTTATCTCTCTGTTTATCTCTCTGTTTATCTCTCTGTTTCTCTGTTTCTCTCTCTGTTTCTCTCTCTGTTTCTCTCTCTGTTTATCTCTCTGTTTATCTCTCTGTTTCTCTCTCTGTTTATCTCTCTGTTTCTGTTTATCTCTCTGTTTCTCTCTCTGTTTATCTCTCTGTTTATCTCTCTGTTTCTCTGTTTATCTCTCTGTTTCTCTCTCTGTTTCTCTCTCTGTTTCTGTTTATCTCTCTGTTTCTCTGTTTATCTCTCTGTTTATCTCTCTGTTTATCTCTCTGTTTCTCTCTCGGTTTCTGTTTATCTCTCTGTTTATCTATATCTATATCTATATCTATATCTAGTACTCTATATATTTAAACCTAAGTAATTGTAGTAATTGTAGTGTGTGCAGTACTCTATATATTTAAACCTAAGTAATTGTAGTGTGTACAGTACTCTATATATTTAAACCTAAGTAATTGTAGTGTGTGCAGTACTCTATATATTTAAACCTAAGTAATTGTAGTGTGTGCAGTACTCTATATATTTAAACCTAAGTAATTGTAGTAATTGTAGTGTGTACAGTACTCTATATATTTAAACCTAAGTAATTGTAGTAATTGTAGTGTGTACAGTATTCTATATATTTAAACCTAAGTAATTGTAGTAATTGTAGTGTGTACAGTACTCTATATATTTAAACCTAAGTAATTGTAGTAATTGTAGTGTGTGCAGTACTCTATATATTTAAACCTAAGTAATTGTAGTGTGTACAGTACTCTATATATTTAAACCTACGTAATTGTAGTGTGTACAGTACTCTATATATTTAAACCTAAGTAATTGTAGTAATTGTAGTGTGTGCAGTACTCTATATATTTAAACCTAAGTAATTGTAGTGTGTACAGTACTCTATATATTTAAACCTAAGTAATTGTAGTGTGTACAGTACTCTATATATTTAAACCTAAGTAATTGTAGTAATTGTAGTGTGTACATTACTCTATATATTTAAACCTAAGTAATTGTAGTAATTGTAGTGTGTGCAGTACTCTATATATTTAAACCTAAGTAATTGTAGTAATTGTAGTGTGTACAGTACTCTATATATTTAAACCTAAGTAATTGTAGTGTGTACAGTACTCTATATATTTAAACCTAAGTAATTATAGTAATTGTAGTGTGTGCAGTACTCTATATATTTAAACCTAAGTAATTGTAGTAATTGTAGTGTGTACAGTACTCTATATATTTAAACCTAAGTAATTGTAGTAATTGTAGTGTGTACAGAACTCTATATATTTAAACCTAAGTAATTGTAGTGTGTACAGTACTCTATATATTTAAACCTAAGTAATTGTAGTGTGTACAGTACTCTATATATTTAAACCTAAGTAATTGTAGTGTGTGCAGTACTCTATATATTTAAACCTAAGTAATTGTAGTGTGTACAGTACTCTATATATTTAAACCTAAGTAATTGTAGTGTGTGCAGTACTCTATATATTTAAACCTAAGTAATTGTAGTAATTGTAGTGTGTACAGTACTCTATATATTTAAACCTAAGTAATTGTAGTGTGTGCAGTACTCTATATATTTAAACCTAAGTAATTGTAGTGTGTACAGTACTCTATATATTTAAACCTAAGTAATTATAGTGTGTGCAGTACTCTATATATTTAAACCTAAGTAATTGTAGTAATTGTAGTGTGTACAGTACTCTATATATTTAAACCTAAGTAATTGTAATGTGTACAGTACTCTATATATTTAAACCTTAGTAATTGTAGTAATTGTAGTGTGTGCAGTACTCTATATATTTAAACCTAAGTAATTGTAGTGTGTACAGTACTCTATATATTTAAACCTACGTAATCGTAGTGTGTACAGTACTCTATATATTTAAACCTAAGTAATTGTAGTAATTGTAGTGTGTACAGTACTCTATATATTTAAACCTAAGTAATTGTAGTGTGTGCAGTACTCTATATATTTAAACCTAAGTAATTGTAGTAATTGTAGTGTGTACAGTACTCTATATATTTAAACCTAAGTAATTGTAGTGTGTACAGTACTCTATATATTTAAACCTAAGTAATTGTAGTGTGTACAGTACTCTATATATTTAAACCTTAGTAATTGTAGTAATTGTTGTGTGTGCAGTACTCTATATATTTAAACCTAAGTAATTGTAGTGTGTACAGTACTCTATATATTTAAACCTACGTAATTGTAGTGTGTACAGTACTCTATATATTTAAACCTAAGTAATTGTAGTGTGTACAGTACTCTATATATTTAAACCTAAGTAATTGTAGTGTGTACAGTACTCTATATATTTAAACCTAAGTAATTGTAGTGTGTACAGTACTCTATATATTTAAACCTAAGTAATTGTAGTGTGTACAGTACTCTATATATTTAAAAGGTGTTGTAGAGTGTTTATAATGTGTTGTCCAGATGGCACCATATGAACGGTGTTGTAGAGTGTTTATAATGGCTTGTCCAGATGGCACCATATTGTTTCACTAATTCCTCTTGTTTAGAGGTTTTTAGTTTCTTCCAGTTCTGCCAGAAGTTGTTTGTGTTCATGGACTCCTCAGTTAGTGTCAGCTGCTTGCTGTTGTACTGGGCTTTTCTGGTTCTGAGTGTAGGTTTATAGAGTTGTAAAGTCTCACAGTAATGAGGCGTAATTCACCATTATTTGGGTCTCTGTGCTTTTGGTTTGTTAGTGTTCATAGTTTTTTCCTCATAATTTTACAATCTGACTAAACCAGTTCATCTGTGGTCTTTCTTGGTTTGTTTTTTTATCAACTTCAGTTGTGCTTCTTTTGCCGTTTGCCTGAATATATAGTTGATGTTTTTTACTGCTAGATTGGTTTCTTCTTTACTGTGAGTGAATGTGGTATCCAGACAGTTATCTATGAATATTTGGATATTTTGGTTACTGGTTGCTTTCTGGTATTCTTCTGTGCTGTTCTTTTGAGGAACAACTTAATTTGGCTGTGATCAGACAGAGGTGTTAGTGGCTTGACGGTGAATGAGCTGAGAGAGAAAGGGTTGATTTCTGTAATCATATAGTCTACTGTGCTGTGGCCAAGAGGAGAGCAATAGGTGCATCTTCCTAAAGAGTCCCCCTGCAACCTACCATTGACAAAGTACAGACCCAGGCTTCGACAGAGCTGCAACAGATGTCTTCTGTTTATGTTGTTTCTATGGGGGAGATGAAGACCGTTAGAAACAGTATGGCCTGTAATAAAGCTGTCCCCTCATAGATCAGGTAGTGTTCCTGTGTGCGGTGTTGTGTCCCCACAGATGAGCACATTTCCCTGGGTCTGGAAATGGCACGTCTCTTCCTCAAGGGTGGGGAATATCTCCTCTAGGTAATATGGGGATTCTGAGGGGGGATATACAGTGGGGGGAACAAGTATTTGATACACTGCCGATTTTGCAGGTTTTCCCACTTACAAAGCATGTAGAAGTCTGTAATTTTTATCATAGGTACACTTCAACTGTGAGTGACGGAATCTAAAACAAAAATCCAGAAAATCACATTGCATGATTTTTAAGTAATACATTTGTATTTTATTGCATGACATAAGTATTTGATACATCAGAAAATCAGAACTTAATATTTGGTACAGAAACCTTTGTTTGCAATTACAGAGATCATACGTTTCCTGTAGTTCTTGACCAGGTTTGCACACACTGCAGCAGGGATTTTGGCCCACTCCTCCATACAGATCCTTCAGGTTTCGGGGCTGTCGCTGGGCAATACGGACTTTCAGCTCCCTCCAAAGATTTTCTATTGGGTTCAGGTCTGGAGACTGGCTAGGTGACTCCAGGACCTTGAGATGCTTCTTACGGAGACACTCCTTAGTTGCCCTGGCTGTGTGTTTCGGGTCGTTGTCATGCTGGAAGACCCAGCCATGACCCGTCTTCAATGCTCTTACTGAGGGAAGGAGGTTGTTGGCCAAGATATCGCGATACATGGCCCCATCCATCCTCCCCTCAATACGGTGCAGTCGTCCTGTCCCCTTTGCAGAAAAGCATCCCCAAAGAATGATGTTTCCACCTCCATGCTTCACGGTTGGGATGGTGTTCTTCGGGTTGTACTCATCCTTCTTCCTCCAAACACGGCGAGTGGTGTTTAGACCAAAAAGCTCTATTTTTGTCTCATCAGACCACATGACCTTCTCCCATTCCTCCTCTGGATCATCCAGATGGTCATTGGCAAACTTCAGACGGGCCTGGACATGCGCTGGCTTGAGCAGGGGGACCTTGCGTGCGCTGCAGGATTTTAATCCATGACGGCGTAGTGTGTTACTAATGGTTTTCTTTGAGACTGTGGTCCCAGCTCTCTCCAGGTCATTGACCAGGTCCTGCCGTGTAGTTCTGGGCTGATCCCTCACCTTCCTCATGATCATTGATGCCCCACGAGGTGAGATCTTGCATGGTGCCCCAGACCGAGGCAGATTGACCGTCATCTTGAACTTCTTCCATTTTCTAATAATTGCGCCAACAGTTGTTGCCTTCTCACCAAGCTGCTTGCCTATTGTCCTGTAGCCCATCCCAGCCTTGTGCAGGTCTACAATTTTATCCCTGATGTCCTTACACAGCTCTCTGGTCTTGGCCATTGTGGAGAGGTTGGAGTCTGTTTGATTGAGTGTGTGGACAGGTGTCTTTTATACAGGTAACGAGTTCAAACAGGTGCAGTTAATACAGGTAATGAGTGGAGAACAGGAGGGCTTCTTAAAAGAAAAACTAACAGGTCTGTGAGAGCCGGAATTCTTACTGGTTGGTAGGTGATCAAATACTTATGTCATGCAATAAAATGCAAATTAATTATTTAAAAATCATACAATGTGATTTTCTGGATTTTTGTTTTAGGTTCCGTCTCTCACAGTTGAAGTGTACCTATGATAAAAATTACAGACTTCTACATGCTTTGTAAGTAGGAAAACCTGCAAAATCGGCAGTGTATCAAATACTTGTTCTCCCCACTGTATATATATATTTAGGTGTATGTGTGTATGTACTGTATGTGTGCGTTTAGTGCAGTTTAGTGGAGATGTATTGGAGGATCTGATTAATCTCACTCAATCCTACAGGGTTCTCCTGTCCTCTGAGGACCTCCGCGTAGCTGCACTGGTCCTCCTGTTGAGCCCTGTGGAGTGGAGGGGGGCCAGGTCTGGGCCGGTGGGGCTTCCTCTCTGGTCTGGTGCGGGGTAGTAGGCTGGGCCCGGTTCAGTCTGGCTAAGCCGATGGAGGTAGTAATGCTCTGGTGGTGGGTGTGGCCTGTGGGGTGCGCTGGGTCTGGTGGGGCGTCGAGGGGACCTGGGGCTCCTTGGTGGTGCAGTGGTCTGGTAGGGTCTCTGGGTGGTCCTCTGTCCAGTGCAGCATGGGGTGTTTGTCTACCAAGTGCCACATCCTTTAGAGACTTGGTAAACATCCCTACTGTCTGCTTCCTCAGGTGAGGGGTCGTGCAGGTGCTCTAGGGTGGTTGTTGGGTGGTGAACCATGTGCACATTCGGGGTTAGGCCACACCCTCTGGTGATGTCAGCGTTGACTTTCTGAATAGTACAGGGATGAAAGTCTTTGCGGGGCAGCAGAGTGGAGATGGTGATGTGGGAGTTGGGGAACCACTCAGAGGCCCTCTCTGCTACTCTGTTGACCAGGCTGCCTACTCTCTGCTACTCCTCTGGGAGGTTGTTTGTGCCGGTAGTCACATCATCACTCCTTTGTCACATCTCGTTATACATCAAAGTCAACTGAATTAATGTCACGACCCCGTTCACTGCTGAGTCTGAACTGAGTTCATTGTTCACATTGTCCTGTAGGTGTTGGGTTGTGGATGCAGGGCGATAATAAACCCAACACTGCTGGAGGAGAAAGAAAACAGGGAAAGTACAAACGTTGTTGCTTCCAATCAGCTTGTTGGCAGAAATACTACACACCTTCTGGGAAATCTCTCTGTTGTCTGGCACACATTCATACTTCCATTCTCCCAAATGTTGAAATGGCATGAAGCTGAATGACATCTGGTATTACAACCAATACAAAAAGAAAGCGTAAGATGCATGAGTTTATTTCATCATTTAAAGTGATATATTCATGTCCGTTTTTTTTTTCTGTTATTATATGCTTTTAATTAGAAAATATTAAACCCTGATCTGGTACTGTGTGTCTCTGCATCACAGAGATCCCTACATTCCCTCACAGGAAGAGTGTGTGTGCGTTCGTATGCATGGTGTGCGTGTGTGTGTGTTTGTGTGTGCGTGTGTGTTTGTTTGTGTGTGTATGTTGTCCTGGAGCTAAGTCCTGATTGCCTTTACAAACACTATGTAATGACATGACTCAACGGCAGTGTGTTGTTTCCCAACATGACAAGTGTTTTTTAGTATTGACACCTCACACTCTTAGAAGAAAAGGTGCTATCTAGAACCTAAAAGGGTTCTTCGGCTGTCCCCATAGGAGAACCCTTTCGAGAACCCTTTTTGGTTCCAAGTACAACCATTCTGGGTTCCATGTAGAACAATTTCCACAGAGGGTTCTACATGGAACCCACAAAGGTTCTACTTGGAACCAAAAAGGGTTATTTAAAGGGTTCTCCTATGGGGACAGCCGAAGAACCCTTATTTTCTAAGAGTGTAGTATTTTTCCATCAACAGGTTCTCTCTTTTACTTTATTGCCTGTTTTGTCTGGCTGTTGGTTTCTCAGAACATTTTAACTTAGGGATCTGGTCAAAAGTAGTGCACTATTTAGGGAATAGGGTGGCATTCAGGAAGCAGCCGTAGTCTAATATGTAAAGGGAAACTTGAGATAATTAAATTCTATTCTACTTGTGATTTTTCATTGACGATCCCATCCAGCATCAATGAGATTGACACAATCCATGTATTTGTGATACATGTAGAATGATCACATGGTTCTCTGGAGAAAAGGGAAGAGAAATGCATTGCTCATCAAACTAATAATATCATCCTCTGAACACATGTAAGTGTTATAAAAGCTGCTGAGAAACAGGGAAGGGAACAGATTCATGTAATGTCATAGGGGATATGAGAGGGATTTGAGTCAATATTCCATGAAGGCCTATACTAGGTCAAGCTTTACAGTCATGCTAACCTGGTGAGCCTATACCCTCTCACATCTCAGTCCACCTATAAGCTGGTTCTCAATGGTAGATAAACCACATCTCAGTCCACATATAAGCTGGTTCTCAATGGTAGATAAACCACATCTCAGTCCACATATAAGCTGGTTCTCAATGGTAGATAAACCACATCTCAGTCCACCTATAAGCTGGTTCTCAATGGTAGATAAACCACATCTCAGTCCACCTATAAGCTGGTTCTCAATGGTAGATAAACCACATCTCAGACCACCTATAAGCTGGTTCTCAATGGTAGAATAACCAGAAAAGCTGCAAAATGACTCTGGCTTCCTATATGAAAGGAGGATGCATTTCTTCTAAACTACCAATCATCCAATTGCTTCTCAGAAAACGATCATAATCAGTGTACCATCAGTGTGATAAAACATCCCCATTATCATGGTGCTTTCAAACCATCTTGAACGTCTCCACAGCCCTGCAAGCCACTTTCAGTAGCTTCAATTTCGCAGGTTTAGCCCACTGTGACAGCTCTAGTGAATGCTAGGCAATCAACGACCGCATTGATGGTAAATCCTGGCAGCCCTACCTCCCCCTCCCTCCCCCTTCTCTCCCTGTCTGTCTCTGAAATCAGACCAACTTCCATATATTCTCCTGGGGAAACGGATGTGACTCAGAGAGACACACCAAGTCAAGGTCAGCTTTCTAGCTTCCTGGTGTCATAAACCTCTGACACCAGGCCATAGAGAGAGGATTTAACCATAAAAATAGAATCAAATATTGTAGAGGTTATTTTGCGTTATTCAGGAAAATATAAAATACTTCTACTAAGGGGAGAACTGGGGGGAAGAATATAGCCTGAATCTAATGTGAGATTAGCTATTTTGAGAAGCCACGGTTTGCTTACTTTTGCAAAACAAATATTGGAGAGGTTATTAAGGATGCATTCACATGCTGATGCATCTGTTTTAGAGGTTATTAAGGATGCATTCACATGCTGATGCATCTGTTTTAGAGAGGGCAAAATTATTTATTTTGAGAAACTTATCACCCACTGTTTGTTTATATTTGCAAAACTTTTACTAATTCTTGGACTCATTATACTGTACAGTACATATACCTGTTACCAACATATACCTGTTACCAACATATACCTGTTACCAACATACTGTATATCTGTTACCAATATATACCTGTTACCAACATATACCTGTTACCAACATATACCTGTTACCAACATATACCTGTTACCAACATATTGTAAATATGTTACCAACAGATACCTGTTACCAACATACTGTATATCTGTTACCAACATATACCTGTTACCAACTTATACCTGTTACCAACATACTGTATATCTGTTACCAACATATACCGGTTACCAACATATACCTGCTACCAACAGATACCTGTTACCAACATACTGTATATATGTTACCAACATATACCTGTTACCAACAGATACCTGTTACCACCTTAAATACCTGTTACCAACATATACCTCTTACCAACATAAACCTGTTACCAACATACTGTATATCTGTTACCAATATATACCTGTTACCAACAGATACCTGTTACCAACAGATACCTGTTACCACCATAAATACCTCTTACCAACATATACTTGTTACCATGTAAGATTATTTTTTAGTGTTATAACTTTATGCTATCACTTTATGACACAGCTTGATACCTCCCATTGTAATTGTTTCTCCTCATCAGAGCCTTCCCTCAGATGAAAGAAAAAGGAAATAAGAGATAAAAATACTGTCTCCTCCCCCCAGGACCTCTCACTATCTACCAGAGTCTCCTCCCACCCAGGACCTCTCACTATCTACCAGAGTCTCCTCCCCCCAGGACCTCTCACTATCTACCAGAGTCTCCTCCCACCCAGGACCTCTCACTATCTACCAGAGTCTCCTCCCCCCAGGACCTCTCACTATCTACCAGAGTCTCCTCCCCCCCAGGACCTCTCACTATGTACCAGAGTCTCCTCCCCCCAGGACCTCTCACTATCTACCAGAGTCAGATACCGAGCAGTAGTCATACCAGGCAGTAGAACTTTTTTGAGTATCTGGGGGGGAAAAGGTGTTGTCGTGCCCTCTTCGCGACTGTCTTGGTGGGTTTGGACCATGATAATTCGTTGGTGGTGTTGACACTAAGGAACTTGAAACTCTCGACCCGCTCCACTACAGCCCCGTCGATGTTAATGGGGGCGTGTTCAGGAAGAGGTTGTTATCCCGGCACCACACTACCAGGTATCTGACCTCCTCTCTATAGGCTGTTTCATCGTTATCGGTGATCAGGCCTACCACTGTTGTGTCGTCAGCGAACTTAATGATGGTGTTGGAGTCGTGCTTGGCCACACAGCCGTGGGTGAACAGGGAGTACAGGAGGTGACTAAGCACGTACCCCTGAGGGGCCCCAATGTTGAGGATCAGGTGGCATATGTGTTGTTGCCTACCCTCAAGGGAAGATAAGGTAGTCTTTTACCCTCTATGGTGTCCAGTACTAGGACTGTCTGCTGAGGAGAGGATCACTATTTGGTGTCCAATACTAGGACTGTCTGCTGAGGACAGGATCACTATTTGGTGTCCAATACTAGGACTGTCTGCTGAGGACAGGATCACTATTTGGTGTCCAATACTAGGACTGCCTGCTGAGGACAGGATCACTATTTGGTGTCCAATACTAGGACTGCCTGCTGAGGAGAGGATCACTATTTGGTGTCCAATACTAGGACTGTCTGCTGAGGAGAGGATCACTATTTGGTGTCCAATACTAGGACTGTCTGCTGAGGACAGGATCACTCCTTACCTTGCAGGCATGTGGTCAGGGATCTCCTCAGAGAGTTAGCCATGATGAGAGTCTGCTAAGATACAGTGTAGGATGTGGTCAGGGATCTCCTCAGAGAGTTAGCCATGATGAGAGTCTGCTAAGATACAGTGTAGGATGTGGTCAGGGATCTCCTCAGAGAGTTAGCCATGATGAGAGTCTGCTAAGATACAGTGTAGGATGTGGTCAGGGATCTCCTCAGAGAGTTAGCCATGATGAGAGTCTGCTAAGATACAGTGTAGGATGTGGTCAGGGATCTCCTCAGAGAGTTAGCCATGATGAGAGTCTGCTAAGATACAGTGTAGGATGTGGTCAGGGATCTCCTCAGAGAGTTAGCCATGATGAGAGTCTGCTAAGATACAGTGTAGGATGTGGTCAGGGATCTCCTCAGAGAGTTAGCTATGATGAGAGTCTGCTAAGATACAGTGTAGGATGTGGTCAGGGATCTCCTCAGAGAGTTAGCCATGATGAGAGTCTGCTAAGATACAGTGTAGGATGTGGTCAGGGATCTCCTCAGAGAGTTAGCCATGATGAGAGTCTGCTAAGATACAGTGCCTTCGGAAGGTAATCACAGCCATTGACTTTTTACCACATTTTGTTATGTTACAGCCTAATTCTAAATGATTCATTTTGTTTCCCCCTCATCAATCTACACACAATACCCCATAATGACAAAGTGAAAACAGGTTTTCAGAAATGTTTACAAATGTATTCAAAAAAAGTAACAGAAATACCTTATTTACATTAGTATTCAGACCCTTTGCTATGAGACTCGAAATTGATTTTAGGTACATCCATTGATCATCCTTGAGATGTTGATACAACTTGATTGGAGTCCACCTGTGGTAAATTCAATTGATTGGACATGATTTGGAAAGGCACACAGATGTCTATATAAGGTTCCACTGTTGACAGTGCATGTCAGAGCAAAAACCAAGCCATGAGGTCAAAGGAATTGTCCATCGAGCTCAGGGACAGCATTGTGTCGAGGCACAGATCTGGGGAAGGGTACCAAAAAATGTCTGCACATTGAAGGTCCCCGAGAACATAGTGGCCTCCATCATTCTTAAATGGAAGAAGTTTGGAAACACCAAGACTCTTCTTAGAGCTGGCCGCCCGGCCAAACTGAGCAATAGGGGGAAAAGGGCCTTGGTCAGGGAGGTGACCAAGTACCTGATAGTCACTCTGACAGAGCTCCAGAGATTCTCTGTGGAGATTGGAGAACCTTCCAGAATGACAACCATCTCTGCAGCACTCCACCAATCAGGCCTTTATGGTTAGTGGCCAGACGGAAGCCACTCTTCAGTAAAAGGCACATGACAGCCTTCTTGGAGTTTGCCAAAAGACACCTAAAGACCATGAGAAACAAGATTCTCTGGTCTAATGAACTCAAGATTGAACTCTTTGGCCTGAATGCCAAGGGTTACATCTGGAGGAAACCT
This sequence comes from Thymallus thymallus, assembly GCA_023634145.1. Taxonomy (NCBI): domain Eukaryota; kingdom Metazoa; phylum Chordata; class Actinopteri; order Salmoniformes; family Salmonidae; genus Thymallus; species Thymallus thymallus. The sequence continues at coordinate 2,009,445 of CM042409.1, forward strand.
GGCACCATCCCTACGGTGAAGCATGGTGGAGACAGCATCATGCTGTAGGGATGTTTTACAGCGGCAGGGACTGGGAGACAAGTCAGGAAACAGGCTTCTGCTTTATCATTATGGGGTACTGTGTGTAGGTGGATGAGGGGAAAACAATATTTAATCCATTTTAGAATAATGCTGTAACGTAACAAAATGTAACAAAACTGCATGCTTTCCGAATGCACTGTATCTAGAATTCTGTTCCCAAACATTGAAATGAATGCTGAAAAAGTGTTTGAATGGGAGCACATACAGAGCAGAGAATGATTACATATAGATATCTTCGTAATAACCTGTGGCTCCATTACAGCGATCATATAACCATACCAAACCTTCCTATGTCCAGTGGTGCCATTACAGCGATCATATAACCATACCAAACCTTCCTATGTCCAGTGGTTCCATTACAGCGATCATATAACCATACCAAACCTTCCTATGTCCAGTGGTGCCATTACAGCGATCATATAACCATACCAAACCTTCCTATGTCCAGTGGTTCCATTACAGCGATCATATAACCATACCAAACCTTCCTATGTCCAGTGGTTCCATTACAGCGATCATATAACCATACCAAACCTTCCTATGTCCAGTGGTGCCATTACAGCGATCATATAACCATACCAAACCTTCCTATGTCCAGTGGTGCCATTACAGAGATCATATAACCATACCAAACCTTCCTATGTCCAGTGGTTCCATTACAGCGATCATATAACCATACCAAACCTTCCTATGTCCAGTGGTGCCATTACAGCGATCATATAACCATACCAAACCTTCCTATGTCCAGTGGTTCCATTACAGCGATCATATAACCATACCAAACCTTCCTATGTCCAGTGGTGCCATTACAGCGATCATATAACCATACCAAACCTTCCTATGTCCAGTGGTTCCATTACAGCGATCATATAACCATACCAAACCTTCCTATGTCCAGTGGTTCCATTACAGCGATCATATAACCATACCAAACCTTCCTATGTCCAGTGGTGCCATTACAGAGATCATATAACCATACCAAACCTTCCTATGTCCAGTGGTGCCATTACAGCGATCATATAACCATACCAAACCTTCCTATGTCCAGTGGTTCCATTACAGAGATCATATAACCATACCAAACCTTCCTATGTCCAGTGGTGCCATTACAGAGATCATATAACCATACCAAACCTTCCTATGTCCAGTGGTGCCATTACAGCGATCATATAACCATACCAAACCTTCCTATGTCCAGTGGTTCCATTACAGAGATCATATAACCATACCAAACCTTCCTATGTCCAGTGGTGCCATTACAGAGATCATATAACCATACCAAACCTTCCTATGTCCAGTGGTGCCATTACAGAGATCATATAACCATACCAAACCTTCCTATGTCCAGTGGTTCCATTACAGAGATCATATAACCATACCAAACCTTCCTATGTCCAGTGGTGCCATTACAGAGATCATATAACCATACCAAACCTTCCTATGTCCAGTGGTTCCATTACAGAGATCATATAACCATACCAAACCTTCCTATGTCCAGTGGTGCCATTACAGAGATCATATAACCATACCAAACCTTCCTATGTCCAGTGGTGCCATTACAGAGATCATATAACCATACCAAACCTTCCTATGTCCAGTGGTTCCATTACAGAGATCATATAACCATACCAAACCTTCCTATGTCCAGTGGTGCCATTACAGAGATCATATAACCATACCAAACCTTCCTATGTCCAGTGGTGCCATTACAGCGATCATATAACCATACCAAACCTTCCTATGTCCAGTGGTGCCATTACAGAGATCATATAACCATACCAAACCTTCCTATGTCCAGTGGTTCCATTACAGCGATCATATAACCATACCAAACCTTCCTATGTCCAGTGGTTCCATTAAAGAGATCATATAACCATACCAAACCTTCCTATGTCCAGTGGTTCCATTACAGCGATCATATAACCATACCAAACCTTCCTATGTCCAGTGGTGCCATTACAGCGATCATATAACCATACCAAACCTTCCTATGTCCAGTGGTTCCATTACAGCGATCATATAACCATACCAAACCTTCCTATGTCCAGTGGTTCCATTACAGCGATCATATAACCATACCAAACCTTCCTATGTCCAGTGGTTCCATTACAGCGATCATATAACCATACCAAACCTTCCTATGTCCAGTGGTTCCATTACAGCGATCATATAACCATACCAAACCTTCCTATGTCCAGTGGTGCCATTACAGCGATCATATAACCATACCAAACCTTCCTATGTCCAGTGGTGCCATTACAGCGATCATATAACCATACCAAACCTTCCTATGTCCAGTGGTTCCATTACAGCGATCATATAACCATACCAAACCTTCCTATGTCCAGTGGTGCCATTACAGCGATCATATAACCATACCAAACCTTCCTATGTCCAGTGGTTCCATTACAGAGATCATATAACCATACCAAACCTTCCTATGTCCAGTGGTTCCATTACAGCGATCATATAACCATACCAAACCTTCCTATGTCCAGTGGTTCCATTACAGCGATCATATAACCATACCAAACCTTCCTATGTCCAGTGGTGCCATTACAGCGATCATATAACCATACCAAACCTTCCTATGTCCAGTGGTGCCATTACAGCGATCATATAACCATACCAAACCTTCCTATGTCCAGTGGTTCCATTACAGCGATCATATAACCATACCAAACCTTCCTATGTCCAGTGGTGCCATTACAGCGATCATATAACCATACCAAACCTTCCTATGTCCAGTGGTGCCATTACAGCGATCATATAACCATACCAAACCTTCCTATGTCCAGTGGTTCCATTACAGAGATCATATAACCATACCAAACCTTCCTATGTCCAGTGGTGCCATTACAGCGATCATATAACCATACCAAACCTTCCTATGTCCAGTGGTTCCATTACAGAGATCATATAACCATACCAAACCTTCCTATGTCCAGTGGTGCCATTACAGCGATCATATAACCATACCAAACCTTCCTATGTCCAGTGGTTCCATTACAGAGATCATATAACCATACCAAACCTTCCTATGTCCAGTGGTTCCATTACAGAGATCATATAACCATACCAAACCTTCCTATGTCCAGTGGTGCCATTACAGCGATCATATAACCATACCAAACCTTCCTATGTCCAGTGGTTCCATTACAGCGATCATATAACCATACCAAACCTTCCTATGTCCAGTGGTGCCATTACAGCGATCATATAACCATACCAAACCTTCCTATGTCCAGTGGTTCCATTACAGAGATCATATAACCATACCAAACCTTCCTATGTCCAGTGGTGCCATTACAGAGATCATATAACCATACCAAACCTTCCTATGTCCAGTGGTTCCATTACAGAGATCATATAACCATACCAAACCTTCCTATGTCCAGTGGTGCCATTACAGCGATCATATAACCATACCAAACCTTCCTATGTCCAGTGGTTCCATTACAGAGATCATATAACCATACCAAACCTTCCTATGTCCAGTGGTGCCATTACAGAGATCATATAACCATACCAAACCTTCCTATGTCCAGTGGTTCCATTACAGAGATCATATAACCATACCAAACCTTCCTATGTCCAGTGGTGCCATTACAGAGATCATATAACCATACCAAACCTTCCTATGTCCAGTGGTTCCATTACAGAGATCATATAACCATACCAAACCTTCCTATGTCCAGTGGTTCCATTACAGCGATCATATAACCATACCAAACCTTCCTATGTCCAGTGGTTCCATTACAGCGATCATATAACCATACCAAACCTTCCTATGTCCAGTGGTTCCATTACAGAGATCATATAACCATACCAAACCTTCCTATGTCCAGTGGTGCCATTACAGAGATCATATAACCATACCAAACCTTCCTATGTCCAGTGGTTCCATTACAGAGATCATATAACCATACCAAACCTTCCTATGTCCAGTGGTTCCATTACAGCGATCATATAACCATACCAAACCTTCCTATGTCCAGTGGTGCCATTACAGCGATCATATAACCATACCAAACCTTCCTATGTCCAGTGGTTCCATTACAGAGATCATATAACCATACCAAACCTTCCTATGTCCAGTGGTGCCATTACAGCGATCATATAACCATACCAAACCTTCCTATGTCCAGTGGTTCCATTACAGAGATCATATAACCATACCAAACCTTCCTATGTCCAGTGGTGCCATTACAGCGATCATATAACCATACCAAACCTTCCTATGTCCAGTGGTTCCATTACAGCGATCATATAACCATACCAAACCTTCCTATGTCCAGTGGTGCCATTACAGCGATCATATAACCATACCAAACCTTCCTATGTCCAGTGGTTCCATTACAGAGATCATATAACCATACCAAACCTTCCTATGTCCAGTGGTGCCATTACAGAGATCATATAACCATACCAAACCTTCCTATGTCCAGTGGTTCCATTACAGAGATCATATAACCATACCAAACCTTCCTATGTCCAGTGGTGCCATTACAGCGATCATATAACCATACCAAACCTTCCTATGTCCAGTGGTTCCATTACAGAGATCATATAACCATACCAAACCTTCCTATGTCCAGTGGTGCCATTACAGAGATCATATAACCATACCAAACCTTCCTATGTCCAGTGGTTCCATTACAGAGATCATATAACCATACCAAACCTTCCTATGTCCAGTGGTGCCATTACAGAGATCATATAACCATACCAAACCTTCCTATGTCCAGTGGTTCCATTACAGAGATCATATAACCATACCAAACCTTCCTATGTCCAGTGGTTCCATTACAGCGATCATATAACCATACCAAACCTTCCTATGTCCAGTGGTTCCATTACAGCGATCATATAACCATACCAAACCTTCCTATGTCCAGTGGTTCCATTACAGAGATCATATAACCATACCAAACCTTCCTATGTCCAGTGGTGCCATTACAGAGATCATATAACCATACCAAACCTTCCTATGTCCAGTGGTTCCATTACAGAGATCATATAACCATACCAAACCTTCCTATGTCCAGTGGTTCCATTACAGCGATCATATAACCATACCAAACCTTCCTATGTCCAGTGGTGCCATTACAGAGATCATATAACCATACCAAACCTTCCTATGTCCAGTGGTTCCATTACAGCGATCATATAACCATACCAAACCTTCCTATGTCCAGTGGTGCCATTACAGCGATCATATAACCATACCAAACCTTCCTATGTCCAGTGGTGCCATTACAGCGATCATATAACCATACCAAACCTTCCTATGTCCAGTGGTTCCATTACAGCGATCATATAACCATACCAAACCTTCCTATGTCCAGTGGTTCCATTACAGCGATCATATAACCATACCAAACCTTCCTATGTCCAGTGGTTCCATTACAGCGATCATATAACCATACCAAACCTTCCTATGTCCAGTGGTGCCATTACAGCGATCATATAACCATACCAAACCTTCCTATGTCCAGTGGTTCCATTACAGCGATCATATAACCATACCAAACCTTCCTATGTCCAGTGGTTCCATTACAGCGATCATATAACCATACCAAACCTTCCTATGTCCAGTGGTTCCATTACAGCGATCATATAACCATACCAAACCTTCCTATGTCCAGTGGTTCCATTACAGCGATCATATAACCATACCAAACCTTCCTATGTCCAGTGGTGCCATTACAGCGATCATATAACCATACCAAACCTTCCTATGTCCAGTGGTTCCATTACAGCGATCATATAACCATACCAAACCTTCCTATGTCCAGTGGTTCCATTACAGAGATCATATAACCATACCAAACCTTCCTATGTCCAGTGGTGCCATTACAGAGATCATATAACCATACCAAACCTTCCTATGTCCAGTGGTTCCATTACAGAGATATAATATTATTAATAGCTCCCTTCCCTTCCCTCACTACAACCAGGATGTGGTTATAAACAGACCTGTACACCAATATTACTATTAGGATGTGGTTATAAACAGACCTGTACACCAATATTACTATTAGGATGTGGTTATAAACAGACCTGTACACCAATATTACTATTATGATGTGGTTATAAACAGACCTGTACACCAATATTACTATTAGGATGTGGTTATAAACAGACCTGTACACCAATATTACTATTAGGATGTGGTTATAAACAGACCTGTACACCAATATTACTATTAGGATGTGGTTATAAACAGACCTGTACACCAATATTACTATTATGATGTGGTTATAAACAGACCTGTACACCAATATTACTATTAGGATGTGGTTATTGACAGACCTGTACACCAATATTACTATTATGATGTGGTTATAAACAGACCTGTACACCAATATTACTATTATGATGTGGTTATAAACAGACCTGTACACCAATATTACTATTATGATGTGGTTATAAACAGACCTGTACACCAATATTACTATTATGATGTGGTTATTGACAGACCTGTACACCAATATTACTATTATGATGTGGTTATAAACAGACCTGTACACCAATATTACTATTATGATGTGGTTATAAACAGACCTGTACACCAATATTACTATTATGATGTGGTTATAAACAGACCTGTACACCAATATTACTATTATGATGTGGTTATAAACAGACCTGTACACCAATATTACTATTAGGATGTGGTTATAAACAGACCTGTACACCAATATTACTATTAGGATGTGGTTATAAACAGACCTGTACACCAATATTACTATTATGATGTGGTTATAAACAGACCTGTACACCAATATTACTATTAGGATGTGGTTATAAACAGACCTGTACACCAATATTACTATTAGGATGTGGTTATAAACAGACCTGTACACCAATATTACTATTATGATGTGGTTATAAACAGACCTGTACACCAATATTACTATTAGGATGTGGTTATAAACAGACCTGTACACCAATATTACTATTAGGATGTGGTTATAAACAGACCTGTACACCAATATTACTATTAGGATGTGGTTATAAACAGACCTGTACACCAATATTACTATTAGGATGTGGTTATAAACAGACCTGTACACCAATATTACTATTAGGATGTGGTTATAAACAGACCTGTACACCAATATTACTATTAGGATGTGGTTATAAACAGACCTGTACACCAATATTACTATTAGGATGTGGTTATAAACAGACCTGTACACCAATATTACTATTATGATGTGGTTATAAACAGACCTGTACACCAATATTACTATTAGGATGTGGTTATAAACAGACCTGTACACCAATATTACTATTATGATGTGGTTATAAACAGACCTGTACACCAATATTACTATTAGGATGTGGTTATAAACAGACCTGTACACCAATATTACTATTAGGATGTGGTTATAAACAGACCTGTACACCAATATTACTATTATGATGTGGTTATAAACAGACCTGTACACCAATATTACTATTAGGATGTGGTTATAAACAGACCTGTACACCAATATTACTATTAGGATGTGGTTATAAACAGACCTGTACACCAATATTACTATTAGGATGTGGTTATAAACAGACCTGTACACCAATATTACTATTAGGATGTGGTTATTGACAGACCTGTACACCAATATTACTATTAGGATGTGGTTATAAACAGACCTGTACACCAATATTACTATTAGGATGTGGTTATAAACAGACCTGTACACAGATATTACTATTATGATGTGTTTATTGACAGACCTGTACACAAATATTACTATTAGGATGTGGATATAAACAGACCTGTACACCAATATTACTATTAGGATGTGGTTATAATCAGACCTGTACACCAATATTACTATTAGGATGTGGTTATAAACAGACCTGTACACCAATATTACTATTATGATGTGGTTATAAACAGACCTGTACACCAATATTACTATTAGGATGTGGTTATAAACAGACCTGTACACCAATATTACTATTATGATGTGGTTATAAACAGACCTGTACACCAATATTACTATTAGGATGTGGTTATAAACAGACCTGTACACCAATATTACTATTAGGATGTGGTTATAAACAGACCTGTACACCAATATTACTATTAGGATGTGGTTATAAACAGACCTGTACACCAATATTACTATTAGGATGTGGTTATAAACAGACCTGTACACCAATATTACTATTAGGATGTGGTTATTGACAGACCTGTACACCAATATTACTATTAGGATGTGGTTATAAACAGACCTGTACACCAATATTACTATTAGGATGTGGTTATAAACAGACCTGTACACAGATATTACTATTATGATGTGTTTATTGACAGACCTGTACACAAATATTACTATTAGGATGTGGATATAAACAGACCTGTACACCAATATTACTATTAGGATGTGGTTATAATCAGACCTGTACACCAATATTACTATTAGGATGTGGTTATAAACAGACCTGTACACCAATATTACTATTATGATGTGGTTATAAACAGACCTGTACACCAATATTACTATTAGGATGTGGTTATAAACAGACCTGTACACCAATATTACTATTATGATGTGGTTATAAACAGACCTGTACACCAATATTACTATTAGGATGTGGTTATAAACAGACCTGTACACCAATATTACTATTAGGATGTGGTTATAAACAGACCTGTACACCAATATTACTATTAGGATGTGGTTATAAACAGACCTGTACACCAATATTACTATTAGGATGTGGTTATAAACAGACCTGTACACCAATATTACTATTAGGATGTGGTTATTGACAGACCTGTACACCAATATTACTATTAGGATGTGGTTATAAACAGACCTGTACACCAATATTACTATTAGGATGTGGTTATAAACAGACCTGTACACAGATATTACTATTATGATGTGTTTATTAACAGACCTGTACACAAATATTACTATTAGGATGTGGATATAAACAGACCTGTACACCAATATTACTATTAGGATGTGGTTATAATCAGACCTGTACACCAATATTACTATTAGGATGTGGTTATAAACAGACCTGTACACCAATATTACTATTATGATGTGGTTATAAACAGACCTGTACACCAATATTACTATTAGGATGTGGTTATAAACAGACCTGTACACCAATATTACTATTATGATGTGGTTATAAACAGACCTGTACACCAATATTACTATTAGGATGTGGTTATAAACAGACCTGTACACCAATATTACTATTAGGATGTGGTTATAAACAGACCTGTACACCAATATTACTATTAGGATGTGGTTATAAACAGACCTGTACACCAATATTACTATTAGGATGTGGTTATTGACAGACCTGTACACCAATATTACTATTAGGATGTGGTTATAAACAGACCTGTACACCAATATTACTATTAGGATGTGGTTATAAACAGACCTGTACACAGATATTACTATTATGATGTGTTTATTGACAGACCTGTACACAAATATTACTATTAGGATGTGGATATAAACAGACCTGTACACCAATATTACTATTAGGATGTGGTTATAATCAGACCTGTACACCAATATTACTATTAGGATGTGGTTATAAACAGACCTGTACACCAATATTACTATTATGATGTGGTTATAAACAGACCTGTACACCAATATTACTATTAGGATGTGGTTATAAACAGACCTGTACACCAATATTACTATTATGATGTGGTTATAAACAGACCTGTACACCAATATTACTATTAGGATGTGGTTATAAACAGACCTGTACACCAATATTACTATTAGGATGTGGTTATTGACAGACCTGTACACAAATATTACTATTAGGATGTGGTTATAAACAGACCTGTACACCAATATTACTATTAGGATGTGGTTATAAACAGACCTGTACACCAATATTACTATTATGATGTGATTATAAACAGACCTGTACACCAATATTACTATTAGGATGTGGTTATAAACAGACCTGTACACCAATATTACTATTAGGATGTGGTTATAAACAGACCTGTACACCAATGTTACTATTAGGATGTGGTTATAAACAGACCTGTACACCAATATTACTATTATGATGTGGATATAAACAGACCTGTACACCAATATTACTATTATGATGTGGTTATAAACAGACCTGTACACCAATATTACTATTATGATGTGGTTATAAACAGACCTGTACACCAATATTACTATTAGGATGTGGTTATAAACAGACCTGTACACCAATATTACTATTATGATGTGGTTATAAACAGACCTGTACACCAATATTACTATTAGGATGTGGTTATAAACAGACCTGTACACCAATATTACTATTATGATGTGGATATAAACAGACCTGTACACCAATATTACTATTATGATGTGGTTATAAACAGACCTGTACACCAATATTACTATTAGGATGTGGTTATAAACAGACCTGTACACCAATATTACTATTGTGATGTGGATATAAACAGACCTGTACACAAATATTACTATTATGATGTGTTTATTGACAGACCTGTACACAAATATTACTATTAGGATGTGGATATAAACAGACCTGTACACCAATATTACTATTATGATGTGGTTATAAACAGACCTGTACACCAATATTACTATTAGGATGTGGTTATAAACAGACCTGTACACCAATATTACTATTATGATGTGGTTATAAACAGACCTGTACACCAATATTACTATTAGGATGTGGATATAAACAGACCTGTACACCAATATTACTATTATGATGTGGTTATAAACAGACCTGTACACCAATATTACTATTATGATGTGGTTATAAACAGACCTGTACACCAATATTACTATTAGGATGTGGTTATAAACAGACCTGTACACCAATATTACTATTATGATGTGGTTATAAACAGACCTGTACACCAATATTACTATTAGGATGTGGTTATAAACAGACCTGTACACAGATATTACTATTATGATGTGTTTATTGACAGACCTGTACACAAATATTACTATTAGGATGTGGATATAAACAGACCTGTACACCAATATTACTATTAGGATGTGGTTATAATCAGACCTGTACACCAATATTACTATTAGGATGTGGTTATAAACAGACCTGTACACCAATATTACTATTATGATGTGGTTATAAACAGACCTGTACACCAATATTACTATTAGGATGTGGTTATAAACAGACCTGTACACCAATATTACTATTATGATGTGGTTATAAACAGACCTGTACACCAATATTACTATTAGGATGTGGTTATAAACAGACCTGTACACCAATATTACTATTAGGATGTGGTTATTGACAGACCTGTACACAAATATTACTATTAGGATGTGGTTATAAACAGACCTGTACACCAATATTACTATTAGGATGTGGTTATAAACAGACCTGTACACCAATATTACTATTATGATGTGGTTATAAACAGACCTGTACACCAATATTACTATTAGGATGTGGTTATAAACAGACCTGTACACCAATATTACTATTAGGATGTGGTTATAAACAGACCTGTACACCAATGTTACTATTAGGATGTGGTTATAAACAGACCTGTACACCAATATTACTATTATGATGTGGATATAAACAGACCTGTACACCAATATTACTATTATGATGTGGTTATAAACAGACCTGTACACCAATATTACTATTATGATGTGGTTATAAACAGACCTGTACACCAATATTACTATTAGGATGTGGTTATAAACAGACCTGTACACCAATATTACTATTATGATGTGGTTATAAACAGACCTGTACACCAATATTACTATTAGGATGTGGTTATAAACAGACCTGTACACCAATATTACTATTATGATGTGGATATAAACAGACCTGTACACCAATATTACTATTATGATGTGGTTATAAACAGACCTGTACACCAATATTACTATTAGGATGTGGTTATAAACAGACCTGTACACCAATATTACTATTGTGATGTGGATATAAACAGACCTGTACACAAATATTACTATTATGATGTGTTTATTGACAGACCTGTACACAAATATTACTATTAGGATGTGGATATAAACAGACCTGTACACCAATATTACTATTAGGATGTGGTTATAATCAGACCTGTACACCAATATTACTATTAGGATGTGGTTATAAACAGACCTGTACACCAATATTACTATTATGATGTGGTTATAAACAGACCTGTACACCAATATTACTATTAGGATGTGGTTATAAACAGACCTGTACACCAATATTACTATTATGATGTGGTTATAAACAGACCTGTACACCAATATTACTATTAGGATGTGGTTATAAACAGACCTGTACACCAATATTACTATTAGGATGTGGTTATTGACAGACCTGTACACAAATATTACTATTAGGATGTGGTTATAAACAGACCTGTACACAAATACCTAATAACTGTGTGTATTCCTGGGACTAGCCTGGCTCCCCAGTAGCTCTCAGGCCACCTGATCCACACCACATAGTCATCCCATCAGTGTGATGGATGATGGATCTCCACACCTTTGACAGGAGATTACCCCTCAATCAATATTGTTGAGTGTAAGGTGTAGCCTACACTGTGTCCCAAATGGCACCCTATTTCCTATATAGTGCACTACTTTTGGCCAGGGCCCATAAGGGAATAGGGTACCATTTGTGATCCACACTTTGATGTGTCTTGTAACTTGTCCTTCTGTGGTATATAACCAGCCATTATGGGAGTGATCTATCCAGGCAGGCCCATCTCTTTACCACCCATTATGGGAGTGATCTATCCAGGCAGGCCCATCTCTTTACCACTCATTATGGGAGTGATCTATCCAGGCAGGCCCATCTCTTTACCACCCATTATGGGAGTGATCTATCCAGGCAGGTCCATCTCTTTACCACTCATTATGGGAGTGATCTATCCAGGCAGGTCCATCTCTTTACCACTCATTATGGGAGTGATCTATCCAGGCAGGCCCATCTCTTTACCACCCATTATGGGAGTGATCTATCCAGGCAGGCCCATCTCTTTACCACCCATTATGGGAGTGATCTATCCAGGCAGGCCCATCTCTTTACCACCCATTATGGGAGTGATCTATCCAGGCAGGCCCATCTCTTTACCACCCATTATGGGAGTGATCTATCCAGGCAGGCCCATCTCTTTACCACTCATTATGGGAGTGATCTATCCAGGCAGGTCCATCTCTTTACCACCCGTTATGGGAGTGATCTATCCAGGCAGGTCCATCTCTTTACCACTCATTATGGGAGTGATCTATCCAGGCAGGTTCATCTCTTTACCACCCATTATGGGAGTGATCTATCCAGGCAGGTCCAGGCAGAAACCCTGCCTTGGCTCCTACCCTCTAATCTCCGCCCATTGCAATGTAAAACAATATACAGTTGACCTTTGAATGTATGGTAATCAAATACATACATTACTATGAATATATAATATGTGTAGGCATGACATGCACTGAAAGCTAAACATTCACAAACTATGAAACACATGTAAATGTGTACTTCTAGTTGTCATGTAAATGTGTACTTCTAGTTGTCATGTAAATGTGTACTTCTAGTTGTCATGTAAATGTGTACTTCTAGTTGTCATGTAAATGTGTACTTCTAGTTGTCATGTAAATGTGTACTTCTAGTTGTCATGTAAATGTATACTTATAGTTGTCATGTAAATGTATACTTATAGTTGTCATGTAAATGTGTACTTATAGTTGTCATGTAAATGAGTACTTATAGTTGTCATGTAAATGAGTACTTATAGTTGTCATGTAAATGTGTACTTCTAGTTGTCATGTAAATGTATACTTATAGTTGTCATGTAAATGTATACTTATAGTTGTCATGTAAATATGTATTTATAGTTGTCATGTAAATATGTATTTATAGTTGTCATGTAAATATGTATTTATAGTTGTCATGTAAATGAGTACTTATAGTTGTCATGTAAATGTATACTTATAGTTGTCATGTAAATATGTATTTATAGTTGTCATGTAAATATGTATTTATAGTTGTCATGTAAATATGTATTTATAGTTGTCATGTAAATGAGTACTTATAGTTGTCATGTAAATGTATACTTATAGTTGTCATGTAAATGTATACTTATAGTTGTCATGTAAATATGTATTTATAGTTGTCATGTAAATGTATACTTATAGTTGTCATGTAAATATGTATTTATAGTTGTCATGTAAATGAGTACTTATAGTTGTCATGTAAATGTATACTTATAGTTGTCATTTACAGTATGTTTTACTATATGTTTTACAGTATGTTCTACAGTATGTTTTACAGTATGTTCTACAGTATGTTTTACAGTATGTTTTACAGTTTATTCTACAGTATGTTCTACTGTTATCATTGAGCCAAATGAAACATGATCCGACCCATCATTGAGCCATATACAACATGATCCAACCCTTCATTGAGCCATATACAACATGATCCGACCCATCATTGAGCCATATACAACATGATCCGACCCATCATTGAGTCATATACAACATGATCCGACCCATCATTGAGTCATATACAACATGATCCGACCCATCATTGAGTCATATACAACATGATCCGACCCATCATTGAGTCATATACTACATGATCCGACCCATCATTGAGCCAAACGAACAGTTTGACTCCCATCCCCTAACAGTTTCATTAAAGTGAGACAAGCGATCAGATCACCCACGATTGGAGTTATTAGGATTCCTCTATCCTCAAGGACCCAGCCAGGCTGCTGATTGGTTCATTGACATTCCAACAATTCAGGAAATGTAAATGAGCAGTGACTATTCCTCAGTGGAGTGTCTGTCTCTCAACATTCTGATTGTCAAGCTGTGTTTATTCAATCATCTCAGGTTCTCTCTGATTGCTGCATGTTGATAGTCACTGCTTTAATCTCGTCCTACCTCTCCTTCATTATCCAGTAATGAGGCTTTGCTCCTCTCTCTCTCTCTCTCTCTCTCTCTTGCTCTCTCTCTCTCTCAATTCAATTCAATGTAAGGGGCTTTATTGGCATGGGAAACATATGTTTACATTGCCAAAGCAATTGGAAATTATTTTAAAAAAAAAGAGTGAACAGTAAACATTACACTCACAAAGGTTACAAAATAATAAAGACATTTCAAATGTTATATTATATCTGTATACTGTGTTGTAATGATATGCAAATAGTTAAAGTAAAGGGAAAATAAATCAACATAAATATGTGTTGTATTTACAATAGTGTTTGTTCTTCACTGGTTGACCTTTTCTTGTGACAACAGGTCACACATGTTGCTGCTGTGATGGAACACTGTGGTATTTCACCCAGTAGATATGATGGGAGTTTATCAGAATTGGGTTTGTTTATGAATTCTTTGTGGATCTGTGTAATCTGAGAGAAATATGTGTCTCTAATATGGTCATACATTTGACAAGTTAGACAAAGATGAACGGAGCAAAGTACAGCGAGACCCTTAATGAATATCTGCTCCAGAACAATCAGGACCTCAGACTAGGGTGAAGGTTCACCTTCCCAAGTAAAAATACTTCAAAGTACTACTTAAGTCGTTTTTGGGGGTGTCTGTACGTTACTTCACTACATTCCTAAAGAAAATAATATACCTTTTACTCCATACATTTTACCAGACACCCAAAATTGTCAAATTCACACACTTGCCTCATGCCTACTGCCTTTAAACTGGCGGACTCACTAAACACAAAATGCTTTGTTTGTAAATTGTGAGTGTTGAGTGTTGGAGTGTGCTCCTGGCATCATGTAAATAAAAAAAATAAAAAATGCATAATTATAAGGAATTTGAAATAATGATACTTTTGATTCTTAAGTATATTTTGATAATTCTATTTACTTTTGATACTTAAGTATATTTAAAACCAAATACTTTTACTCAAGTAACATTTTACTGGGTATCTTTCCTTTTACTCAAGTATAACATTTTAGAACTTTTTCCATCACTGCAACCCTAAGCACAAAGCCAAGAAAACGCAAGTCTCTGAATGTCCTTGAGTGTCCCAGCCAGAGCCCGGTCTTGAACCTGATCGAACATCTCTAGAGAGACCTGAATCTAGCTGTGCATCAACACACCCCATCCAACCTGACAGAGATTGAGAGGATCTGCAGAGAATAATTGGAGAAACTCCCCAAATACAGCTGTGCCAAGCTTGTAGCGTCATACTCAAAAATACTTGAGGCTGTAATCGCTGCCAAAGGTGCTTCAACAAAGTACTGAGTAAAGGGTCTGAATACTTATGTAAATGTGATATTTCAGTTTATTTTTTTTTATGAATTAGCAACAATTTCTAAAAACCTGTTTTTGCTTTGTCATTATGGGGTATTGTGTGTAGATTGATGAGGAAAAACATTTATTTAATCAATTTTAGAATAAGCTGTAACGTAACAAAATGTGGAAAAAGTCACGGGGTCTGAATACTTTCTGAAGGCACTGTATATAGGTATATATAGGTCAGTATACCCTTAATCTTCGACTACAATGAACATGTCACAAGTCTCACATTGTATGTGTTTAATGTCCATCTCTGGATCTGATTCTCAAACAGAAGAGTCTTACATTCTTATACTATGTTCCAAGGATCAGACAGAGCTCATTATCCATTTTTCATGAGTTTGTTCAAGCAATTACAGGAAAATTCACTCTCAAGATGAAACCGGAGAGTAACTTTACAAATCATACAGTCTTTAAATACTTAATATATACAGTACTTCACCAGTTCTCACAGCCTATGTGTCTATGATAGGAGAGTGATACGATCTTTAGAGCCTAAACAAGTTAAGCAGTGAGTAATAAATCACTCCTTGTGCGTAAAGAGGTTTTACTGGACAGCTGTGGAAAATTACCAGTGAATAGTACAATTAAACTATCGTTTACATAGCATTAGACTGTAACAAACCATTTTGCCCCAACACAAGCTAGCCTGCTAATGTTAGCTCCAGGAGATGGTCAAATCCAGCAGTGTGTTAACAGCACTAACACCTTGGTCCTTTGTTTCTAAAGGTATAAAGTGTCTTATAGCTAAGTGTTTTTAGTAACTATAAAACACTGAAACACTGTGTCTCCACGCCTCGATGTGTGATTATTATTATTTTCAGAAGTCTTAAATCCACTTTAGATTATGAGATGGACAATGCAATCATAATATACTAAGTCTATGTCCTTAACAATGCTAACTGGCCATGCCATAATGTGCACAACATAACATACTGATCCTACACATGGATAAACATGGATCAACATGGATAAACATGGATCAACATGGATCAACATGGATAAACATGGATAAACATGGATCAACATGGATAAACATGGATAAACATGGATCAACATGGATCAACATGGATAAACATGGATAAACATGGATCAACATGGATAAACATGGATAAACATGGATCAACATGGATCAACATGGATCAACATGGATCAACATGGATCAACATGGATCAACATGGATAAACATGGATCAACATGGATAAACATGGATCAACATGGATCAACATGGATCAACATGGATCAACATGGATAAACATAGATCAACATGGATCAACATGGATCAACATGGATAAACATGGATAAACATGGATAAACATGGATCAACATGGATCAACATGGATAAACATGGATAAACATGGATCAACATGGATCAACATGGATCAACATGGATAAACTAGTAATTAAGTAAAGTGTGAAAACAAAATGTTCTCTCTGATCTGTATAATCAGTTTGTTCATCTATATTTTGTGCCACAAACATCTAGTTATGTTTCATATTCTACTGTATAATGATTTGGCTTAATTTCTGATTGCATGCAACAATCACAGCATGAGGTTCCTTCCCGGATTATAGTCATGACAACACAAACAGAACTGGATAGAATAGGTCAGAACAGGCTGTGTAACTGGAACTATACTGGAGGCTCCAGCATTATTTAACCATGCAGCTTATTTAGCATCACAGTAATATGCTGCATTGCTTTTTATCCCTCCAGGACACCATACTTTATAGGTTTGTGTTGTCCAGTGTAGGCCTGCTTCTTTTTATCACTGTGAGGCACCATGCTGCTCCTGGTTAGAGGGTGATATAAAGCTACATGCCCTCAATTTTAAAAGTATGTCAAATAAAACGTGTGGGTGATAGTTAGCATGCTGTTGTCAAGGGGAAGCTGTAAATACATGCTGTTGTCAAGGGGAAGCTGTAAATACATGCTGTTCTCAAGGGGAAGCTGTAAATACATGCTGTTGTCAAGGGGAAGCTGTAAATACATGCTGTTGTCAAGGGGAAGCTGTAAATACATGCTGTTGTCAAGGGGAAGCTGTAAATACATGCTGTTGTCAAGGGGAAGCTGTAAATACATGCTGTTGTCAAGGGAAAGCTATAAATACATGCTGTTGTCAAGGGGAAGCTGTAAATACATGCTGTTGTCAAGGGGAAGCTGTAAATACATGCTGTTGTACAATTTTTAGGCGTGTGAGGAACGGCTTTAGCAGGTGTCTCTGCTCAATGCTTTTGGGTTACAACTGGCGTTCAGGATACTGGCGTTCAGGATACTGGCGTTCAGGATACTGGCGTTCAGGATACTGGCGTTCAGGATTCTGGCGTTCAGGATACTGGCGTTCAGGATACTGGCGTTCAGGATACTGGCGTTCAGGATACTGGCGTTCAGGATACTGGCGTTCAGGATACTGGCGTTCAGGATTCTGGCGTTCAGGATACTGGCGTTCAGGATACCCCTGCAATCAGAGTAAGGAACGTTTAAACACCTACTGGAATGTTCTATATTCTGCACAGTTTCGATAACTCTACAGTTGTTAATACCCAGTCTACATCAACCTCTATAGTGCAGCAGAGGAGGTTCTACATGATGAATAATCTTACCTCAAGCCCTGGAGTTGTTTTGTTAGCTAATGAGCTAATGTGGCGTGCAGGAGACCCGGGGTCATATTTACATTGCCATGGGATTTATGAAAATAACCTGGTTATAAAGTGTGCTTGTTACAGTCAGGTTTATGCTACCAAACAGAGATGATTTACATCCCAGCTAAAACTGCTTGTTACAGGAATATGGACTCAGTTAAATATAGCCCACATTATTCTGCCATTTGACTGTCCTTCCCTGTTCAACATCATTTCATACAGTACTGTAGCCTACAGTAGATATTTAATTTGGATTTGATAGTATAGATTTTAACAGATGCCAAGATGTACAATTTCATATTGTACAGCATTGTAAAGTTTGTGCTTAATATGAAGCCTTTTTGTCACATACCAACTTGTGAAGTATTGTACCTCAGTTCAGATCAGTGTGTATGGGGAGGTTTGATAATTACCTCAGTTCAGATCAGTGTGTATGGGGAGGTTTGATAATTACCTCAGTTCAGATCAGTGTGTATGGGGAGGTTTGATAATTACCTCAGTTCAGATCAGTGTGTATGGGGAGGTTTGATAATTACCTCAGTTCAGATCAGTGTGTATGGGGAGGTTTGATAATTACCTCAGTTCAGATCAGTGTGTATGGGGAGGTTTGATAATTACCTCAGTTCAGATCAGTGTGTATGGGGAGGTTTGATAATTACCTCAGTTCAGATCAGTGTGTATGGGGAGGTTTGATAATTACCTCAGTTCAGATCAGTGTGTATGGGGAGGTTTGATAATTACCTCAGTTCAGATCAGTGTGTATGGGGAGGTTTGATAATTACCTCAGGTCAGATCAGTGTGTATGGGGAGGTTTGATAATTACCTCAGGTCAGATCAGTGTGTATGGGGAGGTTTGATAATTACCTCAGTTCAGATCAGTGTGTATGGGGAGGTTTGATAATTACCTCAGGTCAGATCAGTGTGTATGGGGAGGTTTGATAATTACCTCAGTTCAGATCAGTGTGTATGGGGAGGTTTGATAATTACCTCAGGTCAGATCAGTGTGTATGGGGAGGTTTGATAATTACCTCAGGTCAGATCAGTGTGTATGGGGAGGTTTGATAATTACCTCAGGTCAGATCAGTGTGTATGGGGAGGTTTGATAATTACCTCAGTTCAGATCAGTGTGTATGGGGAGGTTTGATAATTACCTCAGGTCAGATCAGTGTGTATGGGGAGGTTTGATAATTACCTCAGGTCAGATCAGTGTGTATGGGGAGGTTTGATAATTACCTCAGGTCAGATCAGTGTGTATGGGGAGGTTTGATAATTACCTCAGGTCAGATCAGTGTGTATGGGGAGGTTTGATAATTACCTCAGGTCAGATCAGTGTGTATGGGGAGGTTTGATAATTACCTCAGTTCAGATCAGTGTGTATGGGGAGGTTTGATAATTACCTCAGTTCAGATCAGTGTGTATGGGGAGGTTTGATAATTACCTCAGGTCAGATCAGTGTGTATGGGGAGGTTTGATAATTACCTCAGGTCAGATCAGTGTGTATGGGGAGGTTTGATAATTGCAATTGAGGCGGTTCGATGTTCATAGATTTTATGTAACTTTTGTTTATATTTAGTTTATTTTCTACATATTTATTTCATTTTTACAGATGTAATATTTGTAGTTTTTAGTAGGTAGCGTTCTTCTCCCAAGTGCTTCTTCCTCACCTGAAGCTCATTATTTTCCCTCATTCCATTCCAGGTGGGATCTGCATCGCTCAGTCCTTAAAGATCCCTCACAATCACAAGCAGGAGAACTTTGACAAGATCATCAGGCTGCTTCTGGACACGCGTTATGCCCGGGCAGTCGTCCTCTTCGCCTCAGATGAGGACATACGGTATGTATCAACTAGTTGTTAGCCCTTTTAGCTAAAGCCTAGGAATTGCTGTGTGCTGGCACTCATAGCTCAAGGGCTGCTCAGTACTAGGAATTTAAAACTGAAAAGCTGAAAGAAGGTTTAGGAGGACGGCAACTTAATTCCCTTCAATAATGTTTACTTTAATGCTGATGCATTTTGGAGCCGGCGCCATTCTCACAGCACTATGTATATACTGTTCATTATCTCACCAAGCATACTGTGTGAAACGATTAAAAGGCTGATGATTTATCCCTAAGTGTGCAGAAAGGAAGACTACACACATAGCGATCTATAGTTCCATGTGGTTTAATGAAACAACATATTGAACCTTTAGGTCTTCATCAAAGGGTTGAATCATTGTTTCAATAAAACCACATCTGAGCCTAGATGATAGATCACAGTCTGTAGGCTTCTCTTGTACTTTCTGTTGAACAAATTGTCCTCAGCACCTGCTTTAAAACACTGAATGTGCGTACAGTATGTAAACCTGCTATTGTAGAGATAACAACAACAACTAAAACAACAACAACAACAACTAAAACAACAACAACAACTAAAACAACAACAACTAAAACAACATTAACAACAACAACTAAAACAACAACAACAACAACTAAAACAACAACAACAACTAAAACAACATTAACAACAACAACTAAAACAACAACAACAACTAAAACAACAACAACAACTAAAACAACAACAACAACTAAAACAACAACAACAACTAAAACAACAACAACTAAAACAACATTAACAACAACAACTAAAACAACAACAACAACTAAAACAACAACAACTAAAACAACATTAACAACAACAACTAAAACAACAACAACTAAAACAACAACAACAACTAAAACAACAACAACTAAAACAACATTAACAACAACAACTAAAACAACAACAACTAAAACAACAACAACAACAACAACTAAAACAAGAACAACAACTAAAACAACAACAACAACTAAAACAACAACAATAACAACAACTAAAACAACAACAACAACTAAAACAACGACAACAACAACTAAAACAACAACAATAACAACAACTAAAACAACAACAACAACAACAACTAAAACAACATTAACAACAACTAAAACAACAACAACTAAAACACCATTAACAACAACAACTACAACAACAACAACAACAACAACTAAAACAACTTTAACAACAACTAAAACAACAACTAAAACACCATTAGCAACAACAACTAAAACAACAACAACAACTAAAACAACAACAACAACTAAAACAAAAACTAAAACTAAAACAACAACAACAACAACTAAAACAACAACAACAACTAAAACAACAACAACAACAACAACTAAAACAACATTACCAACAACTAAAAAAACAACAACAACAACTAAAAAAACAACAACAACTAAAACAACAACAACAACTAAAACAACATTAACAACAACAACTAAAACAACAACAACAACAACTAAAACAACAACAACAACAACTAAAACAACAACAACAACTAAAACAACAACAACTAAAACAACAACAACAACAACTAAAACAACAACAATAACAACAACTAAAACAACAACAACAACTAAAACAACAACAATAACAACAACTAAAACAACAACAACAACTAAAACAACAATAACAACAACTAAAACAATAACAACAACTAAAACATCAACAACACAGCCATTTTAAAGCAGTAAATATTGAGGTATCAGTCTTGTCACAGTACTTGTGATATTGTATTTCTGTTCAATGTGTGGTTGAGTAACTGATCTGTAGTTCCACATCAAACCGGATACAACTCAGCATCCTGTCCATTTATCTGTCAAGACAATATAGAAAAACTGAGGAAACATCTCTTCACGCTATCTCTCTGTTCAGAGGAAAGAGCATGGAATACAGAACAGAACACAACTGACCTCTTTCTCCCCCGTCTCTCTCTCTATCTCTCTCAGAATGATCTTCTTGACCCTAACTGGTCAGGATTTAAGGCTCACTCAACCGAGACTGCTCTTCTCTGTGTCACAGAGGCTCTCCAATCTCTGCCAAAGCTGTCACTCTCTCCTCTGTTCTCATACACAAGCGTTTCATTAACATCTACACCCACAATAACATCTGCTAAACACGTCTATGTGACCAATACAATTTGATTTGATTTGATCCTTCTAGATCTATCCACTGCCTTCAACACTGTGAACCATCAGATCCTCCTCTTACCCTCTCATAGCTGGGCATCTCAGGCTCTGCACACTGTGAACCATCAGATTCTCCTCTCCACCCTCTCATAGCTGGGCATCTCAGGCTCTGCACACTGAGAACCATCAGATCCTCCTCTCCACCCTCTCATAGCTGGGCATCTCAGGCTCTGCACACTGAGAACCATCAGATTCTCCTCTCCACCCTCTCATAGCTGGGCATCTCAGGCTCTGCACACTGAGAACCATCAGATCCTCCTCTCCACCCTCTCATAGCTGGGCATCTCAGGCTCTGCACACTGAGAACCATCAGATCCTCCTCTTACCCTCTTAGAGCTGGGAGTCTCAGGCTCTGCACACTGAGAACCATCAGATCCTCCTCTTACCCTCTCATAGCTGGGCGTCTCAGGCTCTGCACACTCTTGGATTGCATCCTACCTGGCAGGCCGCTCCTACCAGGTGCTTTTCTCTCTATACACCAAGTCACATGGCTCTGTCATATCCTCACATGGTCTCTCCTATCATTGCTACGCGGATGACAATAAACCATTCTTCTCCTTCAAGACCTCTTCATCACAGTTGACAACTCAACGGTGTCCCCCTCCCAGAGTGCATAGAACCTTTGCGTGACCCTGGACAACACCCTGTCGATTTCTGCAAACATCAAAGCAGTGACTCGCTCCTGCAGGTTAATGGTCTACAACATCCATAGAGTACGACCCTACCTCACACAGGAAGCGGCTCAGGTCCTAATCCAGGCACTTGTCATCTCCCGTCTGGATTACTGCAACTCGCTGTTGGCTGGGCTCCCGGCTTGCGCCATCAAACCCCTGCAACTTATCCAGAAAATCTGTAGCCAGTCTGGTTTTTAACCTTTCCAAGTTAACCCGTGTCACCCCGGTCCACCTGAGCTCAATATTAAATCTCATAGCAAAGGGTCTGAATACTGATGTAAATGAGGTATTTCTGGTTTGTTATGTTTAATACATTTGCTAAAAACCTCTTTTTGATTTGTCATTATGCGGTATTGTGTGTAGATTGATGAGGATTTTGTAAATACATTTTCGAATAAGGCTGTAATGTAACAAAATGTACTGTTTAAATAACCGTGGAGTTGTGTGACTGATACAATAGAACAATGTACTGAATAACTCTGTTGTGCATGGTGTGTGTGTGTGGTTTTCTATGGTGTCTGGGGTGCTTGGAAGAATGCAGAGCAAAAATACACATTTAATTTGCAAGAATGACTATAATGTACTGTTCTATTCTACTCATTCTATCTGTGGTGTCTGGTTGCAGGGGTATCCTGAACGCCAGTAAGAGGGCGGACCAGGTGGGTCATTTCCTGTGGATTGGCTCAGAGAGCTGGGGAGCCAAGAACAGCCCTATCCACCAGCTAGAGGACGCAGCAGTGGGAGCTGTCACTATCCTGCCAAAAAGAGCAACCATCGCTGGTAGGTTGTGCAGAAATAACTTTTAGAAACAATGTACTCAGACTTTCAGTAAAGATATAAAGGTCTTCTGTCGTCTAGAGTCTGTAGAAGACTGTAACCTAGCAACAATAGTGGACTACTATTGTCCACTATTGCTGTCTGTCATCTAGAGTAATTTCAGGGATCAATAAAGTACCTATCTATAAGTACACTGTAACCTAGCACCAATAGATATATTATTATATATACAGAGATATACTGTTCTTCCACATTCTAAAAATTAAAAACGGCAATAAATCTCCAGTGATGATTTCAATTTCTGGAAGAACAGTATATGTGACATTTTGTATGACACTTGTAAGACGTTCTTTTTTAACACCTGATGTTTTAAGTACTTTTAAGTACAGATTCCCTTCATGTAAATAACTTAAATGCAATATGTAGTTAATTAATTTGTATGGAGGTTCATTTAAAGGTGGTCTATAAACTTTAGCATGGATAACTTTTCTTAAAAGTTGAGTCATGAACTCTAAGTCTCATTTAAAATGAAGCCCTCAATGTGAACATACTATGGAATAACTACAAAAATAAAATACAAAACAAGCACAAACTTGTACATATCAAATTGGGATAGATATGTGCTAATATGCATGTCCAATATGCAGGTCCCTAAGGTCAATATTACAAAACGTTCAGAAAACCATTCTCTTTGCGTTTAACACTATGATCAGCAATTAAGTTTTGAATTGCGTTAAACTCGTGCTGAAGGCAAGAAATGTCCTTCTGTGCTGAAGTGACACAGCAGTAAATAAGTATTAACTTAATGCTACATGTGGTGACAGAGAGACGTATATTGTAATGAAGATGAAAAGAGAATCAAGATCAAATGAATACTCACATACTGTATGGGATGATGTATGTGTTTATTTCATTCAGATGATCACACACTAAATAGTTCTCAACAGAACACATTATACATAACATGTTCTACACCAGGAACAACATCTTAACATTCAATTAATTCAATATATTGTGATGGTTCAAGTCATACTCAAATTGATTCACATAGAAAACACCTACTATACATTTAATTTCCTACAACAGGGGTGACATGTCTTCTGAAATGTGTTCAGATTCAACATACTATACAGGTTCAGGGGAACTCACAGAAAAAAACAGTTAATTATGTAGCTTGGTTTAACAACAAATGATTCACTCTGCAGTGATTTATAAAAAGAGCAGCAGCCGGCAAGTAGTTGAGCATAGTCATTGATGAGCAGAGGACTCTCATATGCTCTAGGGTAGTAGCTTGCACAATAGGGAGGTTGAGGCGTAGCTCCTTGTTTTCGTTTGGAGATCAGCCACGGTTTCCATCCCTCTAATAGACTGTGGCGTTGTCTGGCGTACAGATTCGAAGGATCCTCATCTGAAATTAGAACGGAAACATTTTAAGTTCCTGACATCAATAAACAACTTTCACAGTCAAGCATTAGGATATTTTATTGTTAGAACAACATGTTGCAGGGATGTTAGTAAACTGTCCTATTATACCTGTGACTTTTAACCACCTCATTGAGGTGATCTGTAGTCCAGCTGGTCGCTTGAGGACAGAATCTGGGAGGTGCCTGAAGTCTTCACATTTGCATGCTCATCACCTTGAATGGTTTTGCTGGTTGTGCTTCAAGTATCATCTTTGAAACATAATCAGGTGTATGAAGGACTGACATCTTGGCAGAAGATCGATCACAAAGAAGAAGAGAATGACTAGAGACCATTAACTTTTGCTCAACTTGGGTAAAGTAACCATGGAGACGAGTGTCGACATCAGATTGAGCATCCGCCAGATGTTATTCTGCCCACAGCATCTGTCACTGAAGATGATCAACTTGCGCATCTCTGGTTTAATGAGTGGCGTGAATTTTGTCTTCACCCACTTCAATATGCAGCTTGCCACCTCAATGGACCCTCGTGTGCAATCCCCTCGTGTCAAACACACGTATGCAGGATCTTCTTTTCCAAGTTCCTGGATGCAAAGGTAAAAATTTTACAGCTGACGCTGGCAGTAGACATTGGAGTGGGTCAGATTAGGGGTGTACACCACCCCCTGTAGATCCACAGAAATGACATGGCAGTCAGCATTGGCTTTAGACAACTCAGTGTCACTTTGAAGCTGTGTGTAGGCCTTTTTGGATTTTCGATGGTGCAACTCACTGTCAACTGCAATCTTCCTCTTCTCTTCAGATATTGCTGCTGACATCTTAGTGAAGAATGGGTCACATTTGCCACAGGTGTCACTCCGCAGGTGTCACTCCTGGGTTGGCCGAAATTGAGACTGCTGTTTGAAGATTTCCCTATAAACCTAGAATTTTGCAGATGTGTTATTCTTCTCTTTGTAGAGTCGGTACATTCGCAACAAATTCAGATCAGGGCTGATGTATTCTCTGTGTACATCCCCCTCCATCCGAGAGTAGTGGTTCTGGGTTCTTGGGAAAGAATGTGCTCCTTGATGCCCTCTTTCACTGTAGCGTGTATCCGATGTGGCCTGTAAGGAGACAAGATGTTGTTAAACTTGTATTCTCTCAATGGTCTAGTGACCTGCCTTAGAGTGCAACTGTGTCGCTATAACTGGGGTACAAATCCCGGTTACGTCATTGCTGTTTGTGGCCGGGGGGTCCTGAACGGCGGGGAGTATTAGGCCAGTGCCGTCCGGTGGGAGGGGGAAGGTAATATACTCAGGTTGTAGTTGGACAGCTTAGTTACCATAATATTGTTTAAAAGTGACAAACATTTAAATATTTTTGTTTCAGAATTCGCTATTCATCCATTCAATACTCTTTGTTAATGTTTAGAAGATTGTTTAGAACACTGCTATAGTGAAATAATCCAGGCTGGAATCCACAGCCTGACCTGCCTCAGCTTGAACTCCTAACTTCTCCTGAACAACCTGACCTGCCTCAGCTTGAACTCCTAACTTCTCCTGAACAACCTGACCTGCCTCAGCTTGAACCCCTAACTTCTCCTGAACAACCTGACCAAAACAATTACATTTCAATTAGCAGGTTCTTTAAAACCAGTACAGAGAATACAATATGTTTGTAATTGATATTCATATAGACATTAATTCATGTTTTCACTTGCCTGAAGACGGCTGTTGGTTAGCTGGAACACAGACATGAAAGTGACCTTGCACACATTCAATCTCTGGCCTGCTTGCTGTACATGGTATTTGAAGGTTTGTTTCCGTCGTTTGTTCTCCTTTGAAACCTGTAACGGTCTCCGTTTCACCTCATGCAGCAATAAAAATGGACAATGATGAATTCAGAATTGAATACACTGTAGCACATTCAGGGTACTGCTTGATCAGGACCTCCATCTTTCACACCCTCCCAACCTATACACAGAATGAGTTTGTCTTACAGCATTGTGTAACACTGCACTTTTAGAGTTAGCGTTAATATACCTATCATTGTTCAATATAGCTATTATAATAGTAGGCGTTTTGTCTCATTTCTAACCTGTTCTAAGCCTTTCTCTATAGTTACAAATGAGACAACCCAGAACATACATGTTAGTTACTGTACTCTATAGCTAGCTAGCTTGATTGTTTGATATACAGTTCTTCCACATACCTCTTTTGGCAGCTTTTCCCAGTTTTTTCTTGACCCTTTCGATTTGTTTAGGGTTTTCCTGCATCCCATAAAAACTCCCTTTGCCTGTCTTTCCATTCTTTTAGTTTTTTTTTACGTTTCTTTCCCACATTTGGGTGATTTTCATCAGCAACAGAAAAGTTGTGCTTGTCCGTCCATTCTGAGTGGTGCACATAAACGGTTATTCCACGAGAGCCTATCTTTAAATGTTAAATTATCGTTAATTAGCGCGTGGATAGCTTGTGAAACCGGTTCACTATAGAAAACGGGTGTCCAATGATTATATTTCATATATATCTTTTAATTATAATTTTTTTATGTCACATATATGGTTCTTCGTCTATAGGATTCAAATAAGCACACCAACACACAACTAAGACAATAATCCACACACTCACACTGAAGCAGGGAACATAAATAGGGAGTGCAATCATGTGAATGGGAACAGGTGTGTGACATCGTCCTCATGCCGGTGGTTAGTACACTGGAGAGCCGGAGCGCCGGGACCGGAGGGGCACCGTCAGTCGTGACAGCTATTGCTGTCTGTCGTCTAGAGTACATTCTATATATGTACACTGCAACCTAGCAACAATAGTGGACTACTATTGTCCACTATTGCTGTCTGTTGTCTTTCTCCAACATTCTGTAGAAGTAGTGGAAGGATAATTATTACATAATATATGCAGTATATTGCGAGATGTATTGGCAAAAATATATTGCTAGATACTGATGCAATATAGCAATACATGTTTTTACCAAATTGACCGAAACGTTTAACGAATCAAGAAGACTATGCTCAGGAGATAGCACTGTAATGCAGAGCATTTAGCCAATGTACAGTAAAGAATATGTACTGTCTTTCTTACACAACACAGCTTGAAGATGTACAGGGGTTGCTGGTTTAAAAGTTGCAGCATACTGCAGCAAGGCTTGCAAGATGCTGCTGTATGGAACATCATAGTATTTTACTGTCAGCCATTTTTTTCGTTAATGCTGTTAATGCTTGTTGGAACCACCAGAGGGCGTCTTTGAGGGCGTCTTTATAAAGCTTGTTGGAGTTTGCTTACTTTCCCAAATAATCCTACAGTACAGATGTCCATGCAGGCCAGACGTTTTGATTGCTATACACTATCTGAAAAAGCATTACAAATTATTTAATTTTGTTGACATCAAGCAAATAAAGGTTAAATAAAACCATAGCCTCAGCTACTATAAATGCATCTTAAAACACACTTTTTTGTTATTTTTAAAGACAGTTGTCTTAGTTTAATTTTTCTATGACCGAATATTTATGGATGTCTTTGTGATTGTGTGTATTAAACTGATGTATTATACTGGTGGCTATTGGTAGGCTACTCGTTGAGTCCCGGATATTCTACTGTTAATATGCATACTGCACATCAGACCTTCATGGCACAGTTGATAGTGTGCTGGGCTTTGGACCTGACAGTTGAGGGTTTGAAAACTGCTCCCTGCCTGCTTTTTTACAATATTTATCTTAATGTTTTAAAACTGTTTGAAAATGTATATGTTTACATTTTACATTTGAGTCATTTATCAGACGCCCTTATCCAGAGAGATAAAGCTTATGGTCACGGCATTTTTTCAAAATGCCTCCAGCTGTCCATCACTACTGGAAATAAAAACAGTGGTACAATTATATCATTTAATTAGATTTAAATAAATGCACACTATGCTTGATGCATTTGTCGTTAGGACAAATCTGGTCTTTTATTAATGAAAGCATAAAGATGTTGAACAAATACTGACATTTTGTTTTAGAGTACTTAAGCATCGAATACATTGATTTCTACAGTGGTACAAATATATTATTGAATTTGATAAAAAAAACTATTTTAAAATGTATATGATTATTAAGCTACTGTGCAGTCTGACAAGTACACATACTACAGCTACAGTACATAGTCAACATGGTAAAGGACCTAATTCCTTACATAAGGAATCCTTACATACAGTATTACTGATGAACACCCGGAGGTTCACTGGTAAGTTCTGAGACACAGTATTACTGATGAACACCTGGAGGTTCACTGGTAAGTTCTGAGACACAGTATTACTGATGAACACCCGGAGGTTCACTGGTAAGTTCTGAGACACAGTATTACTGATGAACACCCGGAGGTTCACTGGTAAGTTCTGAGACACAGTATTACTGATGAACACCCGGAGGTTCACTGGTAAGTTCTGAGACACAGTATTACTGATGAACACCCGGAGGTTCACTGGTAAGTTCTGAGACACAGTATTACTGATGAACACCCGGAGGTTCACTGGTAAGTGAACCTCCGGGTGTCTGTAGAAGACAGTTCACTGGTAGTCTGTAGAAGGCAGAGGTAGAATAGAGGGATACCCTGGCTCCAGTATTAGTCTGTAGAAGACAGAGGTAGAATAGAGGGATACCCTGGCTCCAGTATTAGTCTGTAGAAGACAGAGGTAGAATAGAGGGATACCCTGGCTCCAGTATTAGTCTGTAGAAGACAGAGGTAGAATAGAGGGATACCCTGGCTCCAGTATTAGTCTGTAGAAGACAGAGGTAGAATAGAGGGATACCCTGGCTCCAGTATTAGTCTGTAGAAGACAGAGGTAGAATAGAGGGATACCCTGGCTCCAGTATTAGTCTGTAGAAGACAGGGGTAGAATAGAGGGATACCCTGGCTCCAGTATTAGTCTGTAGAAGACAGGGGTAGAATAGAGGGATACCCTGGCTCCAGTATTAGTCTGTAGAAGACAGAGGTAGAATAGAGGGATATCCTGGCTCCAGTATTAGTCTGTAGAAGACAGAGGTAGAATAGAGGGAAACCCTGGCTCCAGTATTAGTCTGTAGAAGACAGAGGTAGAATAGAGGGATACCCTGGCTCCAGTATTAGTCTGTAGAAGACAGAGGTAGAATAGAGGGATATCCTGGCTCCAGTATTAGTCTGTAGAAGACAGAGGTAGAATAGAGGGAAACCCTGGCTCCAGTATTAGTCTGTAGAAGACAGAGGTAGAATAGAGGGATACCCTGGCTCCAGTATTAGTCTGTAGAAGACAGAGGTAGAATAGAGGGATACCCTGGCTCCAGTATTAGTCTGTAGAAGACAGAGGTAGAATAGAGGGATACCCTGGCTCCAGTATTAGTCTGTAGAAGACAGAGGTAGAATAGAGGGATATCCTGGCTCCAGTATTAGTCTGTAGAAGACAGAGGTAGAATAGAGGGATACCCTGGCTCCAGTATTAGTCTGTAGAAGACAGAGGTAGAATAGAGGGATACCCTGGCTCCAGTATTAGTCTGTAGAAGACAGAGGTAGAATAGAGGGATACCCTGGCTCCAGTATCAGTCTGTAGAAGACAGAGGTAGAATAGAGGGATACCCTGGCTCCAGTATTAGTCTGTAGAAGACAGAGGTAGAATAGAGGGATACCCTGACTCCAGTATTAGTCTGTAGAAGACAGGGGTAGAATAGAGGGATATCCTGGCCCCTGTCTTTTGTGTACTTTCGTTGTGGCATTTTGCACCTGCCCTGTGTTTTTGTTGTAGCTGCTTGACAATGAAATTTCCCCCCCGGGGGATCAATAAAGTACCTGTCTATCTATCTATCTATCTATCTATCTATCTATCTATCTATCTATCTATCTATCTATCTATCTATCTATCTATCTATCTATCTATCTATCTATCTATCTATCTATCTATCTATCTATCTATCTATCTATCTATCTATCTATCTATCTATCTATCTATCTATCTATCTATCTATCTATCTATCTATCTATCTATCTATCTATCTATCTATCTATCTATCTATCTATCTATCTATCTATCTATCTATCTATCTATCTATCTATTAGTCTGTAGAAGACTAATAATGGAGTGTAATAGAGATTGGGGCGGTATGTGAATTGGAGTGGTTCCAGGGTGTCTGTGATGATGATGATGTATTTTTTTGTTGTTGATGATGTTGATTTGAGCCATGACCAGCCTTTCAAAGCATTTAATGGCTACAGATGTGAGTGCTACGGGGCGAAAGTCATTTCGACAGGTTACCTCGGCGTTTTTTGGGCCCAGGGACTATGGTTGTATGCTTGAAACATGTAGGTTTTACAGACTGGTCAGGGAGAGGTTAAAAATGTCAGTGAAGACACTTGCCAGCTGGTCAGCACAGTATGTGTCCTCGTAATCTGTCTGAATGTTAACATGTTTAAAGGTCTTCCTCACATCGGCTACGGAGAGTGAGATCACACAGTCTGTTCAGCTCGCGGCTGGGATTCCCTTTGTAATCCGTGATAGTTTGCAAGCCCTGCCACATCTGACAGGGAATCTTAGTCCTGTATTGACGTTTTGACTGCTTGATGGCTCAGTGTGGGGATGTAGGCTGTAATACATGTACGCTCACTGTGGGGATGACGTCGTCAATGAACTTATTAATGAAGAATGTGATGTGGTAAACTCCTCAATGATGAATCCCAGAACATATCATACATGATCCTAATTATGGAAGTATTTTATCCTGGTCGATCACACACAACTGTGTCATGTTTGGCTATGGGGTGGCTGGTAGGGTGTGTACGTGTGTGTATGTGTGAGTTTATGTGTGTGGGTGGGATCGTGCGTACATGCTTGTGTGTGTGTTTTGTAGTTAGGCTGTTAGCGAAGGCTGTGCACCGTTAGGATTAAAGACCAGATCACAGCCTCTCTGGTTGTGCCAGGGTATTACTACGCCATTTAGTGCACTACTTTTCACCAGGGCCCATAAAAGTTTTGACCAGGATCTGATGACACAATGCCTTAGTGAGAGACTGGGGAGATGGAACTGTGAGACTGAGCTGGAGTTGTTGGAGTCTGTAACCTTGAGCTAGAGGGTGTAATTGGTCAGGGGAGAGCCCACAGGTGGCAAGTTAATACATGGTCTCCCTTTGATGTTTTCAGAGATACTTTGTTCTTTATTGGCTAATGATTTATGGAAATTGATGTTTCCGGGGCCCTGGGGTTGGAGAGGGATGAGGGAGAGGGGGAGGATGGGGACGGGGGGGGGGGGGGGGTGGGGGGGGGAGCAGAGGCTGGGGAGGAAGAGAGGAGAGAGAGGTGGAGGATGAGGACGGGGAGGAGGAGGGAGAGGGGGAGGATGGGGACAAGGGGGAGGGAGAGGGGGAGAATAGGGAGGGAGGGGGGAGAAGGGAGCATGGCAGGGTTTCTGTCTGGTTGAGTAAGAGGAGGGAGGGATGCACACACACACACACACACACACACAGACAAGCAGACACACACTCGCACACACACACACACAAACACAGACAGGTGCATCACATACAGGGAGTCTGACTGAGTGAAAGAGAAAGCGATGGCTGGGGGACTTTCGGCTGCTGCATGGTTGCACTGGACCGGCTCTCTGCTCTTTGTGACTGAGAGGGAGAACATTCCTGCTGTTCAGCCTGCTTTGAGAAAGACACATGCAATTTCAATTACAACTCCATCACTTGTTGTTGGGTTGGGCACAGCACAACTCCATCACTTGTTGTTGGGTTGGGCACAGCACAACTCTATCACTTGTTGTTGGGTTGGGCACAGCACAACTCCATCACTTGTTGTTGGGTTGGGCGCAGCACAACTCCATCACTTGTTGTTGGGTTGGGCGCAGCACAGCACAGCACTGGGCCCTGTCCCCATTCCCCAGTACCCCGTCCCCTGTCCCCATTCCACATTCCCCATTCCACATTCCCCAGTCCACATTCCCCAGTCCCCAGTTCCCAGTCCACATTCCCCAGTCCCCAGTCCCCAGTCCCCAGTCCACATTCCCCAGTCCCCAGTTCCCAGTCCACATTCCCCAGTCCCCAGTCCCCAGTCCCCAGTCCACATTCCCCAGTCCACAGTCCCCAGTCCCCAGTCCACAGTCCCCAGTCCACAGTCCCCAGTCCACATTCCCCAGTCCCCAGTTCCCAGTCCACAGTCCCCAGTCCCCAGTCCACAGTCCCCAGTCCACATACCCCAGTCCCCAGTCCCCAGTCCACATTCCCCAGTCCCCAGTCCCCAGTCCTCCTATGTACAGTGCCCTCCACTAATATTGGCACCCTTGGTAAATATATTATATATTTTTTTTTACATTATTTATCCTCTTGGTCTTTCATTCAAAATATTCACAAAAGTCTAACCTTGAATTAAAGTACAATAATTTTAAGAAAAAATACATTCATAAAACAAACATTTTTCTCAAATATACAGTGGGGAGAACAAGTATTTGATACACTGCCGATTTTGCAGGTTTTCCTACTTACAAAGCATGTAGAGGTCTGTAATTTTTATTATAGGTACACTTCAACTGTGAGAGACGGAATCTAAAACAAAAATCCAGAAAATCACATTGTATGATTTTTAAATAATTAATTAGCATTTTATTGCATGACATAAGTATTTGATCACCTACCAACCAGTAAGAATTCCAGCTCTCACAGACCTGTTAGTATTTCTTTAAGAAGCCCTCCTGTTCTCCACTCATTACCTATATTAACTGCACCTGTTTGAACTCGTTACCTGTATAAAAGACACCTGTCCACACACTCAATCAAACAGACTCCAACCTCTCCACAATGGCCAAGACCAGAGAGCTGTGTAAGGACATCAGGGATAAAATTGTAGACATGCACAAGGCTGGGATGGGCTACAGGACAATAGGCAAGCAGCTTGGTGAGAAGGCAACAACTGTTGGCACAATTATTAGAAAATGGAAGAAGTTCAAGATGACGGTCAATCTCCCTCGGTCTGGGGCACCATGCAAGATCTCACCTTGTGGGGCATCAATGATCATGAGGAAGGTGAGGGATCAGCCCAGAACTACACGGCAGGACCTGGTCAATGACCTGAAGAGAGCTGGGACCACAGTCTCAAAGAAAACCATTAGTAACACACTACGCCGTCATGGATTAAAATCCTGTAGCGCACGCAAGATCCCCCTGCTCAAGCCAGCGCATGTCCAGGCCCGTCTGAAGTTTGCCAATGACCATCTGGATGATCCAGAGGAGGAATGGGAGAAGGTCATGTGGTCTGATGAGACAAAATAGAGCTTTTTGGTCTAAACTCCACTCGCCGTGTTTGGAGGAAGAAGAAGGATGAGTACAACCCCAAGAACACCATCCCAACCATGAAGCATGGAGGTGGAAACATAATTCTTTGGGGATGCTTTTCTGCAAAGGGGACAGGACGACTGCACCATATTGAGGGGAGGATGGATGGGGCCATATATCGCGAGATCTTGGCCAACAACCTCCTTCCCTCAGTAAGAGCATTGAAGATGGGTCGTGGCTGGGTCTTCCAGCATGACAACGACCCGAAACACACAGCCAGGGCAACTAAGGAGTGGCTCCGTAAGAAGCATCTCAAGGTCCTGTAGTGGCCTAGCCAGTCTCCAGACCTGAACCCAATAGAAAATCTTTGGAGGGAGCTGAAAGTCCGTATTGCCCAGCGACAGCCCCGAAACCTGAAGGATCTGGAGAAGGTCTGTATGGAGGAGTGGGCCAAAATCCCTGCTGCAGTGTGTGCAAACCTGGTCAAAAACTACAGGAAACGTATGATCTCTGCAATTGCAAACAAAGGTTTCTGTACCAAATATTAAGTTCTGCTTTTCTGATGTATCAAATACTTATGTCATGCAATAAAATGCAAATTAATTACTTAGATTCCGTCACTCACAGTTGAAGTGTACCTATGATAAGAAATTACAGACTTCTACATGCTTTGTAAGTGGAAAAACCTGCAAAATCGGCAGTGTATCAAATACTTGTTCTCCCCACTGTATGTGTGCCACAATTATTGTCACTCCTTCATTCAATCCTTTGTTAACCTCCCTTTGCCAAGACAACAGCTCTGAGTTTTCTCCTATCATGCTGAGTTGTAGAACACATGGCAAGGGATCTGAGACCATTCCTCCGTACAGAATCTCTCCAGATCCTTCAGACTCTGAGGTCCACGCTTGTGGACACTTCTCTTCAGCTCATCCCACAGGTTTTCTATGGGCTTTAGGTCAGGGGACTGGGAAGGCCGTAGCAAAACCTTCATTCTGTGGTCAGTGAACCATTTTTGTGTTGATTTTGAGGTGTGCTTTGGATCATTGTCCTGCTGGAATATCCAACCACGGCCCAGTTTAAGCTTCCTAGCAGAGGCAGTCATGTTTTGATTTCATATCTGCTGGTACTTGATGAAGTCCATGATACCATGTATTCATGTAAGTTGTCCAGGGCCTTTGGAAGAAAACAGCCCCAGAACATCAAAGATCCACCACCATACTTCACAGTGGGGATGAGGCACTTTTCTGCATGACTATCTTTCTGGGCCCGGGTGTTTGTTTCCACAAAGCTCTATTTTGGTCCCATCTGACCATAGAACCCGGTCCCATTGAAAGTTCCGGTAACGTTTGGCAAACTGTAGGCGCTTGAGTTTGTTGTTTGATGACAGCAAAAGCTTTTTTCTATGGCAACCCTCCCAAAAAACGTGTTGTTATGTAGGTGGCGTCTGATCGTAGTTTCTGACCCCAAGACCCAACTAACGTCTGCAATTTTCCAGCTGTGATCCTTTTTGTCTACTCGAACCGTCCTCCTCACTGTGTGTGGGGTCAATATAGACACACGTCCTCTTCCAGGCCCATTGTTAACATCTCCAG
Source organism: Thymallus thymallus (assembly GCA_023634145.1). Classification (NCBI taxonomy): domain Eukaryota; kingdom Metazoa; phylum Chordata; class Actinopteri; order Salmoniformes; family Salmonidae; genus Thymallus; species Thymallus thymallus. Next base: position 2,046,253 of record CM042409.1, read on the forward strand.
TTGCTTTAAACTTCTTAATTATTGCCCTGATAGTGGAAATGGCCATTTTCAACTATTGAGATATTTTCTTAAAGCCATTTCCTGATTTGTGCTCAACAACCTTTTGTCACACATCATTACTGTATTATCTGGTCTTTCCCATAGTGATGGATGACTATGGGAACTATGGGCCTGTGTGTCACCTCATATTTATACCCCAGTGAAACAGGAAGTAATGGCTTACCACTTAAGTGTTCCTAATCGCCCAGGTTAACTTAAAAATGTAAAATATTAATGGGAATGGACTTCAGTTAGATTTTACTAGTAAGAATTTCAAGGGGTGCCGATAATTGTGACACATGTTTCGGAGAAAAATATTTATTTCACATTTATTTTTTTCAATAATTTTACTAATTTTATATTTTGAATGAAAGACCAAGAGGATAAATAATTAAGACATTTTTTTTTCACAGCCTGTTCTTTGCTCATATTTACCAAGGGTGCCAATATTAGTGGAGGGCACTGTAGCTAGTTGCAGGTCACAATGTACATTGCCACAAATGTATCTGACAGTGATATGCATTGGTTTTATAAAAGTTACTCTCTCACTCTCTGTACACCTGGTTAGTCAGGAGAAATAGCATGCCACATCAGCTAGAAACTTCCCTGTGGTTTTAACTACATGTGGATTTATGACGGAGTTGCTGTGTGTTCTCTGAAGAACTCAGCTGCCCATCGCAGCTCTACTCTGGGATCATCGTGTTCGAACCCTGGAGGGGAATGAATGTCAACTCTAAATGAGATGACTCCTCCAGTTATTCTGTAAATAACCTGGCTTTATATCTGCAGAAACAGATAGAAACCTGGGGAGAAAATACACTAGGTGTACATTTGTTTATATGAAAGTTGTCTGACGTAGTCGGCTGTACAGGATAGACAGAGGCTGTGTCCCAATTGGCATTATATTCCCTACATAGTGCTCTACTTTTGACCAGATCCATATAAACCCTGGTCAAATGTAGTGCACTATAAAGTGAATCGGGTGCTATTTGTGACAAAACCAGACCGTCTGGCAGAGAGAGTATTTTGATCCTCCCATTTGTCCGTCCCATATCACTAACAGGCACACTCAGCTCTGACTGAGACAGAAACAGAACACAAAGGGTCTATATCAGCTTTCAACTGGCTTTTCATGTCTTTTGTTTCAAATACAGCCCTGATGTTTCTGGTCTACCACAGTGAGAGAGAGAGAGAGGAAGATAGGATTTGAATCTTTGGTCCACGTCAAAAACATCCAAAGAGATTGATGTCCCTTTCACACACTTACCAGCACAGAGACTGCTGTGCCATTGTTGTGCGTTTCAGCTTGGTACACTTCTATTGGAAGTATTTGAGGGTTTTTTTTATCCAAGGGATCCACTGATCCTCAGTGTTCTTTATGTTGTTGGGTTTGGAGGCTGACGTGCAAGACTCTCTGGATGCTTGTGTACGAGTTAGATAGCTCTTGCTGTGTAACTGGTTTGCAAAACACTGGCTGATGCGTTGTGTACCCTCAGTGGATTCTAGCTCATACTGTATGTGGCTGGCTTACAGTACTCTCTAGATTCTGACATTGCGTACCAGTTAGCTAGCTCGTTCTGTGTGCAGCCTGCCTTAGGGTACCCTCCCTGCATTGTGTACCAGTTAGCGAGCTTGTGCTGTGTGACGGCTTGCCTTGCAGTACACAGGGTGCTTGTGTACCAGTTTGCTAGCTTGCACTGTGTGACTGACTTGCAGTAGCCTGTCTTGTGAAGCTTGTTTACAAGTTACTTAGCTCATTTTGTGGCTGGCTGGCTTGCCTTGCATCACTCTCTGGATGATTACATTGTTTACCAGTTAGCTAGCTCCATCAGAGTTCCCACTGGCAGCCTGTCACACTGGATAGCTCTGGTGGAGGTGGTACAGTGTTCCACAGTGACAAACGATGAGAGGAAGAGATGCTTTCCTGACTATGTGACCTCATACAGTACCAGTCAAAAGTACTGTTTTCTACATTGTAGAATAATAGTGAAGACATAAAAACTTTGAAATAACACCTATGGAAACATGTAGTAACCAGAAAATTGTTAAACAAATCAAAATATATTTTAGATTTTAGATTCTTCAAAGTAACCACACTTTGCCTTGATGACAGCTTTGTACACTCTTGGAATTCTCTCAACCATCTTCGTCTTGAAGGAGTTCCCACATATGGTGAGCACTATTTGGCTGCTTTTCCTTCACTCTGTGGTCCAACTCATCCCAAACCATCTCAAATGGGATGAGGTTGGCTGATTGTGGAGGCCAGGTTATCTTATGCAGCACTCCATCACTCTCCTTCTTGGTCAAATAGCCCTTACACAGCCTGGAGGTGTGTTTTGGGTCATTGTCCTGTTGAAAAACAAATGATAGGCCCACTAAGCGCAAACCAGATGGGATTGAGTATTGCTGCAGAATCCTGTGGTAGCCATGCTGGTTAAGTGTGCCTTGAATTCTAAATATCACTGACAGTGTCACCAGCAAAGCACCCCCACACCATCAAACCTCCTCATGCTTCACGGTGGTAACCACACATACGGAGATCATCCGTTCACCTACTCTGCGTCTCACAAAGACACAGAGGTTGGAACCAAAAATCTCAAATTTGGACTCATCCGACCAAAGGACAGATTTCCACCGGTCTAATGTCCATTGCTCGTGTTTCTTGGCCCAAGCAAGTCTCTTCTTCTTATTGGTGTCCTTTAGTAGTGGTTTCTTTGCAGCAATTCGACCATGAAGGCCTGATTCACACAGTCTCCTCTGAACAGTTGATGTTGAGATGTGTCTGTTACTTGAACTCTGTGAAGCATTTATTTGGGCTGCAATTTCTGAGGCTGGTAACTCTAATGAACTTATCCTCTGCAGCAGAGGTAACTCTGGGTCTTCCTTTCCTGTACTTGATGGTTTTTGCGACTGCACTTGAAGATTGATTGACCTTCATGTCTTGAAGTAATGATGGTCGTTTCTCTTTGCTTATTTGAGCGGTTCTTGCCATAATATGGACTTGGTCTTTTACCAAATAGGTCTATCATCTGTATACCACCCCAACCTCGTCACAACACAACTGATTGGCTCGAACACATTAAGAAGGAAAGAAATTCTACAAATTAACTTTTAACAAGGCACACCTGTTACTTGAAATGCATTCCAGGTGACTACCTCATGAAGCTGATTGAGAGAATGCCAAGAGTGGCTACCTGAGAATATACACCATCACAAATAAATCAGTTTTCAATTTGTTTAGGCAGGTCCTAAGAAACATTATAAGACATTATAATGGCATATTTAGAATGTAATTAGGTTATGGGTCTGTGCAGCCAAGGCTGTTCCATCCAAATTAAATCACATACCTGATCACTGTCAACACACATAGCTAAAGCAATAACAATAGAATAAATACTAATAATATTTGTCCCATAAAACTTGTGTCACAGGAACTTGTGGTACTGAAGTTATGTTTTAAACAAGAGCCTAAGCACATGCATTTTTTATCCACGTTTCATCTCTTCCCTACGCTCACACTGTTAGGGAGCAGGTTGTAAGGTCTTATTTTCATCATGATATCTATAGAAAATTATAACAATCCTATTTTCAAAAGTATGTTTGTCAAGGGTTCACATTTCACAACCTCTGAGGGCTTTTGGAATTGTGTATACGCTATTGAGCAAAATAATATGCCTACACTTGATTTGGGATACATTATAGCTAAATGTTTCTGATCAGTGATTGGTGAGCAAGTGAATGCAGTGCTTTCAGAAAGTATTCACACCCCTTGACTTTTTCCACATTTTGTTGTGTTTCAGTCTGAATTTAAAATGGTTTCAATTGAGATTTTGTGTCACTGGTCTACACACAATACCCCATAGTAGTGGAATTATGTTTTTAGACATTTTTACAAATAAGAGACAATAAGTATTCAACTCCTTTGACCCCACACATACAATTATCTGTAAGGTCCCTCAGTCGAGCAGTGAATTTCAAACACGTATTCAACCACAAAGACCAGGGAGGTTTTTCAATCCCTCGCAAAGAAGGGCTCCTATTAGATAGATAGGTACTTTATTGATCCCCAGGGGGAAATGTATTTATATTGGTAGATAAGTAGTTGTTAATTAGACTTTGGATGTTTTATCAATGCACCGTCACTACTAAGTCACAGGCGTCCTTCCTAACCATAAAAAATGAGTTTAAAGGCTGTGATGGGAGAAAAGTGAGGATGGATCAACAACACTGTAGTTACTCCACAATACTAACCTAAATGACAGAGTGAAAAGAAGGAAGCCTGTACAGAATACAAATATTCCAAAACATGCTTCCTGTTTACAACAAGGCACTAAAGTAATACTGCAAAACATGTGGCAAAACAGTTAACTTTTTGTCCTGAATATACAGTATTATTATTATTATCATTATGGGTTATTGTGTGTAGATGAGCTATAGGCTACCACCTCCACCTAGGCTATTTACCCAGCCACAAACCAATTAACCAAATAGCCTATACAGAGATGTACATGTTACATATGCTGCCAGTTGAGGACTTGTGAGGCGTCTGTTTCTCAAACTAAACACTCTAATGTACTTGTCCTCTTGCTCAGTTATGCGCCGGGGCCTCCCACTCCTCTTTCTATTCTGGTTAGAGCCAGTTTGCGCTGTTCTGTGAAGGGAGTAGTACACAGCGTTGTACAAGATCTTCAGTTTCTTGGCAATTTCTCGCATGGAATAGCCTTCATTTCTCAGAACAAGAATAGACTGACGAGTTTCAGAAGAAAGTTCTGCCTGTAATCGAACCCACAAAATGCTGATGCTCCAGATACTCAACTAGTCTAAAGAAGGCAGGTTTTATTGCTTCTTTAATCAGCACAACTGTTTTCAGTACAGTACAGTTCCCTCTGATGTGTGATACTCTGATGTGAGATACTCTGATGTGAGATACTCTGATGTGAGATACTCTGATGTGTGATACTCTGATGTGAGATACTTGATGTGAGATACTCTGATGTGAGATACTCTGATGTGTGATACTCTGATGTGAGATACTCTGATGTGAGACACTCTGATGTGAGATACTCTGATGTGAGATAGTCTTCTGCGGGATACTCTGATGTGAGATACTCTGATGTGAGAGACTCTGATGTGTGGTACTCTGATGTGTGATACTCTGATGTGAGATACTCTGATGTGAGATACTCTGATATGAGATACTCTGATGTGAGATACTCTGATGTGTGATGCTGTGATGTGTGATACTCTGATGTGAGATGCTCTGATGTGAGATACTCTGATGTGAGATACTCTGATGTGAGATACTCTGATGTGAGATGCTCTGATGTGAGATGCTCTGATGTGAGATACTCTGATGTGAGATACTCTGATGTGAGATACTCTGATGTGTGATACTCTGATGTGATATACTCTGACTTGAGAGACTCTGATGTGATCGACTCTGATGTGATCGACTCTGATGTGATCGACTCTGATGTGAGATACTCTGATGTGAGACACTCTGATGTGAGACACTCTGATGTGAGACACTCTGATGTGAGACACTCTAATGTGAGATACTCTGATGTGTGATGCTGTGATGTGTGATACTCTGATGTGAGATGCTCTGATGTGAGATACTCTGATGTGAGATAGTCTTCTGCGGGATACTCTGATGTGAGATACTCTGATGTGAGAGACTCTGATGTGTGGTACTCTGATGTGTGATACTCTGATGTGAGATACTCTGATGTGAGATACTCTGATGTGAGATACTCTGATGGGAGATACTCTGAGGTGTGATGCTGTGATGTGTGATACTCTGATGTGAGAGACTGATGTGAGATACTCTGATGTGTGATGCTGTGATGTGTGATACTCTGATGTGAGATGCTCTGATGTGAGATACTCTGATGTGAGATACTCTGATGTGTGATGCTGTGATGTGTGATACTCTGATGTGAGATACTCTGATGTGAGATACTCTGATGTGTGATGCTGTGATGTGTGATACTCTGATGTGAGATACTCTTATGTGAGATACTCTGATGTGTGATGCTGTGATGTGTGATACTCTGATGTGAGATGCTCTGATGTGATATACTCTGACTTGAGAGACTCTGATGTGATCGACTCTGATGTGAGATACTCTGATGTGTCATACTCTGATGTGAGACACACACACACACACACACACACACACACACACACACACACACACACACACACACACACACACACACACACACACACACACACACATACACACACACACAGAGACAGGCACACATCTCTTTAACCTGATTTCCTCTGTGTTCTTCAGATGTCCCAGACTATAACTCCAATATCCAGCAGAATTAAGTCTTCCTTGTCCCAAATGCAACCCTATTCCCTATATAGTGCACTGGACTTATGGGCACTACATACTGAAAAGGGTGCAATTTGGGACGCAGCCCAAGTTTCATCAGATCCATACTCATTCACACACTTCATGGTTTAATGATTGTATCACTTCATTTGTAGAATAATAAGATCACTGGTTATCCATCTTTTTTTGCTGAAAGATCAGTTATTGTTTTTTATTTTGATTTGACGTGACTCTTTAGAAACATCACTCAGGACGGCCTTTAGTTAAATAATACAGAGTGGTGTTGCTTTGAGCTGGAAAGACGGCATCCTTCTAACAACTCTAGAGTCTATTCAGAAACATAATAGGGCTTATCCATCCATAGGGCTTGTTATTATTTTGGAAAAAGGGCCCAAGTTTCATTTTACTTGTTGATGGTAGTGAATGTTGATGGTAACTTCATTTCATACTGAACAACATTTCAGGAGAAATCTAATCACATCTCTGGTCAGATTTAGCAAACAAAGAGAAAATAAATGTTTGTAACTGCCAATTATCATGAAGCAGAGACGGAACATGAACAGTTTAAACGTTTCTCATAACGTAACATAGTACTTTATCTTCCCAAGAGCTGTAGTTACTTTGCAGTAGCTTGCAGTGGTAATGAGAACGGTGATACATCCAGTCAGAGAGCCATCTCTCATTTGTCAGCCTCACACAAGACAGACTGACTAAGTGGATCAGATTGAAATCCACTTAAACTGAAATGCAAAAAGTGTCTTCCATCGGTAGGAATGTAAATGGACCTCTGAACAACATGCCACTAGTCAGTCAAATGATTACAGTGATTAATCACAGTGTAATTTATGCTTTACATTTTCCCTCACATAGCTTAGATCATTTCAGGGCACATAATGCAGAAAGTAGAGCAGAGGCTAGAGGTTGTTTTTCCTGTCGTGCCCTATTGTAGTAAGGTATCTCTCTCTCTCTCTCACTCTCTCTGTCTCTGTCTCTGTCTCTCTCTCTCTCTCTCTCTCTCTCTCTCTCTCTCTCTCTCTCTCTCTCTCTCTCTCTCTCTCTCTCTCTCTCTCTCTCTCTCTCTCTCTCTCTCTCTCTCTCTCTCTCTCTCTCTCTCTCTCTCACTCTCTCACTCTCTCTGTCAATTCAATTCAATTCAATTCACTTTATTGGCATGACGCAACAGTGTACATATTGCTAAAGTATCATACATTTTTTTTGTGTATATATACATATATATACACACATACATACAGTGGGGCAAAAAAGTATTTAGTCAGCCACCAATTGTGCAAGTTCTCCCACTTAAAAAGATGAGAGAGGCCTGTAATTTTCATCATAGGTACACTTCAATTATGAGGATTTTTTATGAATTTATTTGCAAATTATGGTGGAAAATAAGTATTTAAGTATCAAGTATCCTGTTAGACTAGGTATCATGTTGTTCCTGTTAGACTAGGTATCATGTTTTTCCTGTTAGACTAGGTATCATGTTGTTCCTGTTAGACTAGGTATCATGTTGTTCCTGTTAGACTAGGTATCATGTTGTTCCTGTTAGACTAGGTATCATGTTGTTCCTGTTAGACTAGGTATCATGTTATCATTTTATCCACTTCTATTGTTAGACCTGTTTCATGTTATAATTTTATCCAATGATTCTATTAGAACTGTTATACATGTTATACCTGTTATACCTGTTATCATGACCTTGGTCAGGGAGGTGACCAGGAACCTGATGGTCACTCTGACAAAGCTCCAGAGTTCCTCTGTGGAGATGGCAGATCCTTCCAGAAAGACAATAATCTCTGCAGCACTCCACCAATCAGGCCTTTATGGTAGAGTGGCCAGGTGGAAGCCACTCCTCAGTAAAAGGCCCATGACAGCATGCTTGGAGTTTGCCAAAAGGCACCTAAAGGACTCTCAGACCATGAGAAACAAGATTCTCTGTTCTGATGAAACCAAGATTGAACTCTTCGGCCTGAATGCCAAGTGTCTCTTCTGGAGAAAACCTGGCACCATCCCTACCGTGAAGCATGGTGGTGGCAACATCATGCTGTGTAGACCTTACAGTGAAATGCTGACCTACAAGCCCTTAACCAACAATACAACAGGTGTAGACCTTACAGTGAAACGCTTACTAACAAGCCCTTAACCAACAATACAACAGGTGTAGACCTTACAGTGAAATGCTTACTAACAAGCCCTTAACCAACAATACAACAGGTGTAGACCTTACAGTGAAATGCTTACTAACAAGCCCTTAACCAACAATACAACAGGTGTAGGATCTGCAGAGAAGAATGGGAGAAACTCCCCAAATACAGGTGTACCAAGCTTGTAGCGTCATACCAAAGAAGACTCAATGCTGTAATCACTGCTAAAGGTGCTTCAACGAAGTACTGAGTAAAGGGCCTGAATACTTATGTAAATGTGATATTGAGATAAATGAGCAAAAATGTCCTAAAACCTGTTTTTGCTTTGTCATTATGGTTTTATTTTTGTAGATTGATGAGAAACCAATTTATTTGATCAATTATAGAATAAGGTTGTAACATAACAAAATGTGGCGAAAGGCAAGGGGTCTGAATACTTTCTGAATGCTCTGTATGTCTGTAGTACTTTACAGATCTTTATTATCACAAATCTGCTCTGGACAAGTCTGGTCCTGGAGTCTTCACAAAATTAAACAAAACCAGAAAAAATACATAATGTGATACATTATATTGGAGCAGGTTTGTAGTTGTTGTGGTTGTTGTGGCAGCATATAAAGACAAAGAGAACACACTTTAACTCTCCACAATCATTTTGCATGTACATCTTGGTGGGGCAAACTAAAAAAAAAATGGTTTTGTTTTGATGCCAGAAAATCCACTACACAACAGTAAACAATTCATTAATTGCACTATAACGGTGACAAACGTGCCCACACACTGTTAGGGCCGACATAAAGCTGTCCCAACTGCAGAGATTTATTTTCAGCTCCATGGAGTGAATCCTTACCACTGCTACACCTGGCTATCAGAGGAGCCTTGTCTGGCAGCGAAACAGTTCATTCAGCCTCATTTATTGCCTTTAAAAAAACATACAGTAGCTGATATGGCTGACTTGCTTAAACAAATGTGGTTTCTACTGACAATTGAGATGTACAAACTATGGCATAAGGGGACGACGAGCAGATAAGAGGCAATCCGTAATTTAGATTAAGACATTAATGAGCGAGCTAGAACGGACTAGTCAATACAACTATTTGTTCAGCACTTTTGAAATGTACAACGACAGAATTCAGAACATGGGCCGTTCTTACAGTGTTCTCCCTGTACACCAAGTCAGAACCATAGGATAAATAATGGGAGAATATGAGCAGACAATGAAAGCTTTTACAATATTAAAGTATTACATTTCTCTAGAACCGGCTATAGGTTACATGTGCACCACCAAGTCAGAACAGTAGGCTAAACTATGAGGGGGAAAGGGACCAAATCATTAGGGTACAGCACATAGTCTACTAACAGCTTACTACACAACATACACTTAGTATTACTTTCTTAGCAGAGTATGCATATCTCCCTGGCATATTACATAATTTATGCTGCAGCATACAATATATTTTTGGACCTTGTTGTGCTCACCTGAATAGGAAGGTGGTCCTTGTGGACACATTTTGTCATCAAAGTCTGGCATTTTCTGGACTTATGGTGCTTTCAAGACAACTGGGAACTCTGGAAAAAACAACGTTGAATCATGATGTCAGTAATCTTCAGGTTGGAGTTCTAGATAGAGGCCCGAGTTCCCGACTTGGAATTCCGAGTTGGATGACTGTTCGAAATGTATTTTCCCAGTCCGAGTTTCCAACTCCCTGAAGAAATTTTACAGTTCTTGGTTTCCCGTTGTTTTGAACGCGGCATAAGTCATGCTGGATTGACAGCATGAATGTTTATAATTTTAAGCTTGGAAAAGATACCCTTAAACCCAGACATGGACCACACACCCACTCCACTGAATAGCAGGCTAATGATTGGTTTTCAATGCTTGCAGTTAGCCA
>CM042409.1:2061676-2079176 GCA_023634145.1 Thymallus thymallus
ATCTCGTCACATTGTCTCTGTACATTCAATTGGCCATCGATAAAATGCAATTGTGTTTGTTGTCCATAGTTTATGTCTGCCCGTACCATAACCCCACCATTGGACACAATGTTGACATCAGCAAACCTCTCACCCACACGATACCATACACGTGGTTTGTGGTTGTGAGGCCGGTTGGATGCGGTTTATGGTTGAGAAATGAACTTTACATTTTCTGGCAACAGCTCTGGTGGACATTCCTGCAGTCAGCATGCCAATTGCACGCTCCCTCAAAACATCTGTGGCATTGTGTTGTGTGACATAATATTTTAGAGTGGCCTTTTAATGTCCACAGCACAAGGTGCACCTGTGTAATGATCATGCTGTTTAATCAGCTTCTTGATATGCCACACCTGTCAGGTGGATAGATTATCTTGGTAAATGTGAAATGCTCATTAACAGGGATGTAAACACAATTGTGCACCACATTTTAGAGAAACAAGCTTTTTGTGCAGATGGAACATTTCGGGGATCTTTCATTTCAGGTCATGAAACATGGAACCAACACTTTACATGTTGCATGTTCTTTTTTTGAAGGTTCAATAAAGAACCATGCTCATGAGGTTCAAAATTGAATCTTTATTGTGCTAAAAATAAAACAATTCTAAGGTTCTATAAAGAACCATTAAAAAAGGTTCTATATAGCCCCAAAAAGGTTTTCCACTATGGTGTAACCCTTTATAGGGCTAAACATAACCCTTTTTATGGTTCTTCATAGAACCTTTAGGGAGAATGGTTCTATAAATGACCTTGCTTAATCTGAAAGGTAATTTGTAGATCCTTCTGAAGAACAGTAAAACCATTTTTCTTCTGGTCAGCCATATTATATTGTTAAATTCCATATGTGTTAATTGACACGTTGAATCAAGTGAACTTACTCTGGAACAGCTGAGGTGTCTTGTGTGGGTGTATAATGATAATGTATATATGTGTTTGGTATGGTGTATAATGATAATGTATATATGTGTTTGGTAGGGTGTATAATGATAATGTATATATGTGTTTGGTAGGGTGTATAATGATAATGTATATATGTGTGTTTGATAGGGTATATAATGATAATGTATATATGTGTTTGGTAGGGTGTATAATGGTAATGTCTATGTGTTTAATAGGGTATATAATGATAATGTATATGTGTTTGGTATGGTGTATAATGATAATGTATATATGTGTTTGGTAGGGTGTATAATGATAATGTATATATGTGTTTGGTATGGTGTATAATGATAATGTATATATGTGTTTGGTATGGTGTATAATGATAATGTATATATGTGTTTGGTAGGGTGTATAATGATAATGTATATATGTGTTTGGTAGGGTGTATAATGATAATGTATATATGTGTTTGATAGGGTATATAATGATAATGTATATATGTGTTTGGTAGGGTGTATAATGGTAATGTCTATGTGTTTAATAGGGTATATAATGATAATGTGTATGTGTTTGATAGGGTATATAATGATAATGTATATATGTGTTTGGTTGGGTATATAATGATAATGTATATATGTGTTTGGTTGGGTGTATAATGATAATGTGTATGTGTTTGGTAGGGTGTATAATGATAATGTATATATGTGTTTGGTAGGGTATATAATGATAATGTATATATGTGTTTGGTAGGGTGTATAATGATAATGTATATATGTGTGTTTGATAGGGTATATAATGATAATGTATATATGTGTTTGGTAGGGTGTATAATGGTAATGTCTATGTGTTTAATAGGGTATATAATGATAATGTATATATGTGTTTGGTTGGGTATATAATGATAATGTATATATGTGTTTGGTATGGTGTATAATGATAATGTATATATGTGTTTGGTATGGTGTATAATGATAATGTATATATGTGTTTGGTATGGTGTATAATGATAATGTATATATGTGTTTGGTAGGGTGTATAATGATAATGTATATATGTGTTTGGTAGGGTGTATAATGATAATGTATATATGTGTTTGATAGGGTATATAATGATAATGTATATATGTGTTTGGTAGGGTGTATAATGGTAATGTCTATGTGTTTAATAGGGTATATAATGATAATGTGTATGTGTTTGATAGGGTATATAATGATAATGTATATATGTGTTTGGTTGGGTATATAATGATAATGTATATATGTGTTTGGTTGGGTGTATAATGATAATGTGTATGTGTTTGGTAGGGTGTATAATGATAATGTATATATGTGTTTGGTAGGGTATATAATGATAATGTATATATGTGTTTGATAGGGTATATAATGATAATGTTAGTTAGTTTACCGACAAATGTTCTGTTTCCATCGTGCCAATCATGAAATGTTTTATCCAACATGTACTTCACTGGCATAAAAGTTTGGATGGAAACCTGGTAACAGTGACTTCCTCGTTTTCACTTTCCATGGTCTTGTAAGATGAGGATGTAACACAACAGGTTGATTGTCAGAAACCCTGATAAACAGGAGAAATCTGGATCTAGACTCAATAGAATAATTTCAGTGTTAGAGGCCATTCAATCATTTGAAAGAATGAAAAAAAACTTGTAATGACAATCAAACACATAGTCGTGGTAAAACGTCTGCTTATGACTGATTCAATGTAAATGCATTGTAATGTAATATTTCTCTGAAATATGTCCAAGGAAAACCAGCTAAATTCTTATTGATAAATAATTGTACAATCACTGACATGCAATGCATATGTTGATTTTTGTATAATGTGTCTACCATTGAAGGTAAAAACACAATGGTTTGGTTTTACCCTTTGATGTAGTTCTCCCAAAGTAACCAAGCTGATTGAAATGGAGCTGTGGGAGAGAAAGGGACTATTAAACAGATAAGGCTGTGTGTAATTCAATGGGTCCGCTCAATCATCTTGATGAAAACAGCATGAAGCTGATGTGAAGCGAAGTCTCTCCATATAGACAGCAAGTTAAAGAGGAGGTGTAATCCATGAAAACATTATAATCCACTGTAACAATGTAGCCTGTCTCTTGTTACTCATGTTAACTGGGTTCCCTTTGTCTCTCTTATTAAAGTTATTAAAAACCAACACATTGTGAATACCAGTCTATAGTTAGTTAGTATGTTATTTTCCCAAATGTAAAAAGATGACTACCTCATTGATGCAAATACATAGGAATATATTGTATTTACCCAGGTGATTACCATTGAGAGACATATCTCTTTCCCAATACATATTGTAAATATTCTCCTGTTTTCATCCGCAGGCCAGGAGCGGATTGGGACAGACTGTAAGTATGAGCAGGAAGGGAAGGTTCAGTTTGTGATCGATGCAGTGTATGCCATGGCCCACGCCCTTCACAACATGCAGAGAGACCTGTGTCCCGACGTCTCTGGGATCTGTCCTGATATGGACCTGGCCGGGGGCAAGAGACTGCTGAAGTACATCCGCAGTGTCTCCTTCAATGGTAAGTTTAGTAACAATGGGATGAACAACTATTTTCCACAGCCTGATGAAGTCTATTGGTATAACTTCTTAGCCAAACTGTTTGTCAAATATGTAGCATAAATATTGGTTACATAAATCCACAGCTACCAGAGATAGAGGTTTAACATTATGTCAGGTAAATCCACAGCTACCAGAGATAGAGGTTTAACATTATGTCAGGTAAACCCACAGCTACCAGAGATAGAGGTTTAACATTATGTCAGGTAAACCCACAGCTACCAGAGATAGAGGTTTAACATTATGTCAGGTAAACCCACAGCTACCAGAGATAGAGGTTTAACATTATGTCAGGTAAATCCACAGCTACCAGAGATAGAGGTTTAACATTATGTCAGGTAAACCCACAGCTACCAGAGATAGAGGTTTAACATTATGTCAGGTAAACCCACAGCTACCAGAGATAGAGGTTTAACATTATGTCAGGTAAACCCACAGCTACCAGAGATAGAGGTTTAACATTATGTCAGGTAAACCCACAGCTACCAGAGATAGAGGTTTAACATTATGTCAGGTAAACCCACAGCTACCAGAGATAGAGGTTTAACATTATGTCAGGATAATCCACAGCTACCAGAGATAGAGGTTTAACATTATGTCAGGTAAACCCACAGCTACCAGAGATAGAGGTTTAACATTATGTCAGGTAAATCCACAGCTACCAGAGATAGAGGTTTAACATTATGTCAGGTAAACCCACAGCTACCAGAGATAGAGGTTTAACATTATGTCAGGTAAACCCACAGCTACCAGAGATAGAGGTTTAACATTATGTCAGGTAAACCCACAGCTACCAGAGATAGAGGTTTAACATTATGTCAGGTAAACCCACAGCTACCAGAGATAGAGGTTTAACATTATGTCAGGTAAACCCACAGCTACCAGAGATAGAGGTTTAACATTATGTCAGGATAATCCACAGCTACCAGAGATAGAGGTTTAACATTATGTCAGGTAAACCCACAGCTACCAGAGATAGAGGTTTAACATTATGTCAGGTAAATCCACAGCTACCAGAGATAGAGGTTTAACATTATGTCAGGTAAACCCACAGCTACCAGAGATAGAGGTTTAACATTATGTCAGGTAAACCCACAGCTACCAGAGATACAGGTTTAACATTATGTCAGGTAAACCCACAGCTACCAGAGATAGAGGTTTAACATTATGTCAGGTAAACCCACAGCTACCAGAGATAGAGGTTTAACATTATGTCAGGTAAACCCACAGCTACCAGAGATAGAGGTTTAACATTATGTCAGGTAAACCCACAGCTACCAGAGATAGAGGTTTAACATTATGTCAGGTAAATCCACAGCTACCAGAGATAGAGGTTTAACATTATGTCAGGATAATCCACAGCTACCAGAGATAGAGGTTTAACATTATGTCAGGTAAACCCACAGCTACCAGAGATAGAGGTTTAACATTATGTCAGGTAAATCCACAGCTACCAGAGATAGAGGTTTAACATTATGTCAGGATAATCCACAGCTACCAGAGATAGAGGTTTAACATTATGTCAGGATAATCCACAGCTACCAGAGATAGAGGTTTAACATTATGTCAGGATAATCCACAGCTACCAGAGATAGAGAAGTATACAAACACCAACACCAGACAATGTTCAACCTGTAGGAAGTGATGTCATAACAGACAATGTTGACAAGGAGGAAGTGTATAAATGGAATTTGTACATAGCAGGAAGTTAAGGAGAAGCCTAAGTGACAGCCAACAGTTCTGGTGTGTTGTGGAGTTATTCAGGCAGCAGCTACAATATATGATCCTGGCGTATGCTTCTCATAGCTCTCCTCCTCCTGGAGAATGAAACATTCAAAGCACGTTAACTCAGGATAACTTATTGACTGTGTGGACGAGGCAAGACCACAGAGAGAGGGTGTGTCCTGATCAAAAGAAGTGCACTATTTAGGGAATAGGATGCCATTTCAGACACAGACAAAGACTCTGATGAGAAAATGTTTTAGTACTTGATTGGATATCGAGTACAGACCATGAATAATGTACTCTACTACACTGCTGGTACCAACATACCCCCTGGCACTGCCTGAAATAGTATGAACAGCACTATTGGTAAAACCCTTTAAACCTGTACGAGGAATACAAGAACATTAAAAAATACCTTCTTACATATTGTAGCTCGATATCTCTTCCAATGATCCTATTTTCAGAACCTTTTAATATTTTCCTCTGGGAAGACACGGCTATGCAATTAGCAAACACTGCAATGTGCTAATTGGCTTTGTAAGTATCTGAGAAAGCTCTCTACACATCATCTATTAACTCTCACATTTGATTTCATGTTATGCAGGGAGATATAAATATATTTTTTTACTTCAATAATACCAATGCCCTATGGGCAGTGGCGGTTTTAGCATGTAAATCTTGGTGGGGCAAACTCAACAATTTGTTTTAGATGCATGCCAGCAAAGCCACTAAACAACACATTAATTGCACTATAACGGTGACAAACGGTGCCCACAAACCGTTAGGGCCGACATAAAGCTGTCCCGACAGTGGAGCTTTCCTTTCAGCACCATGGAGTGAATCCTTACCACTGCTACACCTGGCTAACAGCGGAGCCAAGTCTGGTAGTGAAACAGGAAGGTATGACGACTGTTTGTTGCTAGGTACAGTATCTGTATCAGGTCACCCCAGCACCACCAGACAACATGTTGCTAGGTACAGTATCTGTATCAGGTCACCCCAGCACCACCAGACAACATGTTGCTAGGTACAGTATCTGTATCAGGTCACCCCAGCACCACCAGACAACATGTTGCTAGGTACAGTATCTGTATCAGGTCACCCCAGCACCACCAGACAACATGTTGCTAGGTACAGTATCTGTATCAGGTCACCCCAGCATCACCAGACAACATGTTGCTAGGTACAGTATCTGTATCAGGTCACCCCAGCACCACCAGACAACATGTTGCTAGGTACAGTATCTGTATCAGGTCACCCCAGCATCACCAGACAACATGTTGCTAGGTACAGTATCTGTATCAGGTCACCCCAGCATCACCAGACAACATGTTGCTAGGTACAGTATCTGTATCAGGTCACCCCAGCATCACCAGACAACATGTTGCTAGGTACAGTATCTGTATCAGGTCACCCCAGCACCACCAGACAACATGTTGCTAGGTACAATATCTGTATCAGGTTCCCAGCACCACCAGACAACATGTTGCTAGGTACAGTATCTGTATCAGGTCACCCCATCACCACCAGACAACATGTTGCTAGGTACAGTATCTGTATCAGGTATTCCCAGCACCACCAGACAACATGTTGCTAGGTACAGTATCTGTATCAGGTATTCCCAGCACCACCAGACATCATGTTGCTAGGTACAGTATCTGTATCAGGTATTCCCAGCACCACCAGACAACATGTTGCTAGGTACAGTATCTGTATCAGGTATTCCCAGCACCACCAGACATCATGTTGCTAGGTACAGTATCTGTATCAGGTAACCCAGCACCACCAGACAACATTTTGATAGGTACAGTATTTGTATCGGCTGTGACTAACAATAAAAGGTTAAAGGTGTGATATTTGCATATTGTTATGTTAGCAGAACACTGCTTCTACAGTATGATGTGAAGGATGGGGCGGCAGGTTTATTCTGGGGCGGCAGGTAGCTCAGTGGTTAGAGTGTTGGGCCCGTAACCGAAAGCTGGATCGAATCCCCGAGCTGACAAGGTAAAAATCTGTCGTTCTGCCCCTGAACAAGGCAGTTAACCCACTGTTCCTAGGCCGTCATTGAAAATAAGAATTTGTTCTTAACTGACTTGCCTAGTAAAATACTACTGATGAAAGGATCTAAATCCTTCCTTCATGTAAGCACTACTGATGAAAGGATCTAAACCATTCTTCATCACCCCAGTGAAGAGATAGCAGTCAGTTATTCTCCACTTTACCTCCATTGCCCCAGTATAGAGACAGAGACAGAGGCAGATACTTCTTCTCCTATAACTTATTCACCCCAGAGCAGAGGGAGTCGAGGCATCAGTCAGTGTGTGAGAGAGGAGATAATGAAGCATGAAGCGACTAGCTAGCGAGGAGCAACAGGCTTCCATCCGCCGCCTGCACAGCAGGCACGGCACAGTGGTACTGTGTTAGTATCACCCCTGTCACTGTTGCCATAAAATCCCTTCCCTTAAAAATGTCTCTTGACAAACTCATCTTTATATGAGATACTTTCAAACATACAGGGGTATCATGGAATAACCAAGGAGTCTATTAACCAGTTAAATGTTGTAGTTACTGTTGCGTGATTAACAGAGTTTGTGTAGGAGTAGAATCTGTGTGATTCCATATTCTACAACTGTGTCCAGTTTGCAGGAGTATAATCTCTGCAGGGGGATTCCATATTCTACAACTGTGTCCATTTTGCAGGAGTATAATCTCTGCAGGAGGATTCCATATTCTACAACTGTGTCCAGTTTGCAGGAGTATAATCTCTGCAGGAGGATTCCATATTCTACAACTGTGTCCAGTTTGCAGGACTATAATCTCTGCAGGAGGATTCCATATTCTACAACTGTGTCCAGTTTGCAAAGCTATTTCTTGAGATTAGTATTGTAGGCTATAGTTACGGTGTCTTCAGAAAGTATTCATACCTCTTGGACTTTTTCCACATTTTGTTGTGTTACAGCCTGAATCTAAAATGGATGAAATGTCTTGAGTCAGTAAGTATTCAACCCCTTTTGTTTTGTCAAGCCTAAATAAGTTAACAAGTCACATAATAAGTTGCATGGCAATAATAGTGTTTAACATCAATTTTAAATGACTACACCATCTCTGTGCCCTACACATACTATTATCTGTAAGGTCCTATTTGAGGAGGGAAGTTCAAACACAGATTCAACTACAAAGACCATTGGAGGGTTTCCAATAGTTTGCAAAGAAGTGAACCTAATGCTATATGGATAAAACAAAAAATTGGCCCAGCGTTGTCCGAGTTTGGCCGGTGTAGGCCATCATTGTAAATAAGAATGTGTTCTTATCTGACTTGCCTATTTAAATTAAGGTTACATTTTAAAAATGATAATAATAATTATCTGAGCGGCAGATGGGTTTAGGGTCATTAAATCCATAAATGTATAATTATTGTGCAATTTATATCTATAGGCTACATTGAGGTATTTCTTTCCTTATGTTAGGATTTCTGGCAATAGTGCATAAGCTTAAACGTTAGGCCTTAACTTTATGTAGGCCCAATAGCCTGCACGCCAATAGATAGATAGATAGATAGATAGATAGATAGATAGGTACAAACTGTACTGTAGCCTACACGCCAATAGATAGATAGATAGATAGATAGATAGATAGATAGATAGATAGATAGATAGATAGATAGATAGATAGATAGATAGATAGATAGATAGATAGATAGATAGATAGATAGATAGATAGATAGATAGATAGATAGATAGATAGATAGATAGATAGATAGGTACAAACTGTACTGTAGCCTGCACGCCAATAGATAGATAGATAGATAGATAGGTACAAACTGTACTGTAGCCTACACGCCAATAGATAGATAGATAGATAGATAGATAGGTACAAACTGTACTGTAGCCTACACGCCAATAGATAGATAGATAGATAGATAGATAGATAGATAGATAGATAGATAGATAGGTACAAACTGTACTGTAGCCTACACGCCAATCGCCAAATAATGCTTTTGGGAACTGGCAGAAAAAGTTTCTGTCATTCCACGGAGGCAGAAAATACATTGTGGAAGTTTAATTCAATAAGACAGTGATAGCAGTGCTGGCTATGTTATGTGTGATGATAGCAGTGCTGGCTATGTTATGTGTGATGATAGCAGTGCTGGCTATGTTATGTGTGATGATAGCAGTGCTGGCTATGTTATGTGTGATGGTAGCAGTGCTGGCTATGTTATGTGTGATGGTAGCAGTGCTGGCTATGTTATGTGTGATGATAGCAGTGCTGGCTATGTTATGTGTGATGATAGCAGTGCTGGCTATGTTATGTGTGATGGTAGCAGTGCTGGCTATGTTATGTGTGATGATAGCAGTGCTGGCTATGTTATGTGTGATGATAGCAGTGCTGGCTATGTTATGTGTGATGATAGCAGTGCTGGCTATGTTATGTGTGATGGTAGCAGTGCTGGCTATGTTATGTGTGATGGTAGCAGTGCTGGCTATGTTATGTGTGATGATAGCAGTGTTGGCTATGTTATGTGTGATGGTAGCAGTGCTGGCTATGTTATGTGTGATGATTGTGATTATGACTGATTTGCCTAGTTAAATACACAAATATACAAATATAATGAATGATGATTGTGAGGCTCTATACAAATTCCACAGTCACAAGACGGGACTTCATACAGTCCTATGGCACGTCAAGGGAACTGTAGCCTACTGTTCAGATGGATTAAATGGAAACTGACGTCTGGACACTGACTGTAGGTCTATAACCTTTCACATAGCCTTAATATGAACTCCTGCAGAATTAAGAATTTCTTGCAGTAAAATGGTACACCAAATGTAGGCAACATTTTGACTTGAGAACAGGAGTGGAGAAATATGATTTCTGTCTTTCTGCATCTTGAAAGTTGTATTTAAACCAGAAACATACTGTATCTAAATCAGGCAACAAAATATCACCCCCTGTCAAAAAATCCTTCTTCCGTCTTTGAATGCAGCCTATAGAGCATTTTCTATGTTTGTGGGTTAGGGTTGGGTGCAGGCCTCACATTTTCACTTAATCACATGTAGTCGGTACAGTTATGGATGGGCTATTAGCAGTTGCGGGCGGGTACAGGTCAACAAACAGCTGACCCGCATTCCACTAACAGGCGCTCTTAAAACAGCTACAGAGATTAATGGTTGTGAGGAGAAAAGTGAGGATGGATCAACAACACTGTAGTTACTCCACAATACTAACCTAAATGACAGAGTGAAAAGAAGGAAGCCTGTACAGAATACACATATTACAAAACATGCATCCTGTTTGCAATAAGGCACTAATGTAATACTACAAAGAATGTGGCTATGAATCTAATTTCTTTTTTTTCCCTGAATACAAATTGTTTTGTTTGGGGCAAATCTTACGTAACAAAAGTTTGTGGTCGTACGCACATCCTTAAAAACATTGGTGCTGCGTTAATAAGAATGGTAGTATAGGAAAATAAGACTTGTTAAAGCTCACCACTTTATTACCAACATAACAACTCACTGAGTACCACTCGTCATTTGTTCCAGCATGGTGGTGGCTGCATCATGTTATGGGTATGCTTGTCATGGGCAAGGACTTCGTTGTTTTTTGAGGGGATCAAAATAAACAGAATAGACCTAAGCACAGGCAGAATCCTAGAGGAAATCTTGGTTCAGTCTGTTTTCTAACTGACACTGGGAGACAAATTGACCTTTCAGCAGGAAAATGATTGCCTGCAAAGAAGACATCTAATGTTCCTGAGTGGCAAAAGTCAAAACTGTAACTCGGCTTGAAAATGATCTCGGCTGTCTAGCGATGATCAACAACCAACTTGACAGTTGGTTACATGTTTATTCTACTGTGACATTACAGTCTATTTCTGTAGATCGTTGACGAAAAAATGACAATTCATTCAATTTTAATCCCATTTTGTAACACAACAGAATGTGGAAAAAGTCAAGGGGTGTGAATACTTTCTGAAGGCACTGTATATGCACCAGTCAGGCATGTTTAGGTGTAACTGCTGGGGATTAGTAACCTCATCAAATTGATAGCTTTTCAGTGTCATGGCTTGCTAAGACATTGTCAAGAGGGTGGCCGTGTGTTTGCGCTACAGAGGTTCGGAGATCCAGTCTCGGTGTGAGCTGGTGATGGAGGAAGAGGTGCTGTTAAGCCAGCCCTGTGATGCCTGTTGACCAGCAACTCTAACCAAGTGATTATATTTTCATGTTAGGACACTCATCCCTTACAGCTGCATCAAGTTGTGCCGTTGCTCCCGTTACAGGAAGTGCGGGCACGTCAGTGACGTTCAACAGGAACGGTGATGCTCCGGGACGTTACGACCTGTTCCAGTACCAGATGAACAACAACAGCATCCCGGGATACAAGAACATCGGACAATGGATAGACACATTACAGCTCAACGTGAGTATGGTGTGTGTATATGCAAGCAGAGGGATTTGAACCGAGGTCTACCACATGGTAACCCAATGTCTTAACCATTACACCAAGAGGGCATCCTTGTGGTCTGAGTGTGTCTCAGACAGGGCTACTCTGTTACATGTGGTCTGAGTGTGTCTCAGACAGGGCTACTCTGTTACATGTGGTCTGAGTGTGTCTCAGACAGAGCTACTCTGTTACATGTGGTCTGAGTGTGTCTCAGACAGAGCTACTCTGTTACATGTGGTCTGAGTGTGTCTCAGACAGGGCTACTCTGTTACATGTGGTCTGAGTGTGTCTCAGACAGAGCTACTCTGTTACATGTGGTCTGAGTGTGTCTCAGACAGAGCTACTCTGTTACATGTGGTCTGAGTGTGTCTCAGACAGGGCTACTCTGTTACATGTGGTCTGAGTGTGTCTCAGACAGAGCTACTCTGTTACATGTGGTCTGAGTGTGTCTCAGACAGGGCTACTCTGTTACATGTGGTCTGAGTGTGTCTCAGACAGAGCTACTCTGTTACATGTGGTCTGAGTGTGTCTCAGACAGGGCTACTCTGTTACATGTGGTCTGAGTGTGTCTCAGACAGAGCTACTCTGTTACATGTGGTCTGAGTGTGTCTCAGACAGAGCTACTCTGTTACATGTGGTTATGTGAATATGAACCATAGCTCGACCAGAGGTGATCAGGACACCCATGTTGAGTTTGCCTACCCCGACCAGACGTTATCAGGACACCCATGTTGAGTTTGCCTACCCCGACCAGACGTTATCAGGACACCCATGTTGAAATATCAAAACCAACTGGGAGCCAACTATATTAACATTTAGCTAGCTTGCTGTTGCTATTTGTCCTGGGATATAAACATTTGGTTGTTATTTTACTTGAAATGTACAAGGTCCTTTTTTTTTGCTGGATTTATAAACTTGATCTCCACTATGAAAAGCATCTAGACATTATCTCACATATCTTTTAGACTAACATTTAGTTCTCAACAGCAGAGATTTGTATAAACCTTGCTGTCTGTCTCGCCGACATTTGCAACATTGTTTCAATATTAAAATTCGATCTCCAGCTGTCAAATAGTAATGAACATGTTGGGATTCAGGACGGGACAGTCAGGCACAGTGTCTCTTGGTTACTGTGTACATACCTGCATGTAATGTCTGTCACCACAGCAGGTTAAACAGACAGTCAACACCAGTCATGTAATGTCTGTCACCATAGCAGGTTAAACAGACAGTCAACACCAGTCATGTAATGTCTGTCACCACAGCAGGTTAAACAGACAGTCAACACCAGTCATGTAATGTCTGTCACCATAGCAGGTTAAACAGACAGTCAACACCAGTCATGTAATGTCAGTCACCATAGCAGGTTAAACAGACAGTCAACACCAGTCATGTAATGTCAGTCACCATAGCAGGTTAAACAGACAGTCAACACCAGTCATGTAATGTCTGTCACCATAGCAGGTTAAACAGACATTCAACCACTGTCATGTAATGTCTGTCACCATAGCAGGTTAAACAGACAGTCAACACCAGTCATGTAATGTCTGTCACCACAGCAGGTTAAACAGACAGTCAACACCAGTCATGTAATGTCTGTCACCATAGCAGGTTAAACAGACATTCAACCACTGTCATGTAATGTCTGTCACCATAGCAGGTTAAACAGACAGTCAACACCAGTCATGTAATGTCTGTCACCACAGCAGGTTAAACAGACAGTCAACACCAGTCATGTAATGTCAGTCACCACAGCAGGTTAAACAGACAGTCAACACCAGTCATGTAATGTCAGTCACCATAGCAGGTTAAACAGACAGTCAACACCAGTCATGTAATGTCAGTCACCATAGCAGGTTAAACAGACAGTCAACACCAGTCATGTAATGTCTGTCACCATAGCAGGTTAAACAGACAGTCAACACCAGTCATGTAATGTCTGTCACCACAGCAGGTTAAACAGACAGTCAACACCAGTCATGTAATGTCAGTCACCACAGCAGGTTAAACAGACAGTCAACACCAGTCATGTAATGTCAGTCACCATAGCAGGTTAAACAGACAGTCAACACCAGTCATGTAATGTCAGTCACCATAGCAGGTTAAACAGACAGTCAACACCAGTCATGTAATGTCAGTCACCATAGCAGGTTAAACAGACAGTCAACACCAGTCATGTAATGTCAGTCACCATAGCAGGTTAAACAGACAGTCAATTCCCAAATCGATTCAGCATGCTTTATGGAATACCATGTACACAATGTATTTATCATCCTTGCCAGGAACTCAGGGAAACGCTGTGTTTGCGTCCCAAATGGCACCTTATTCCTAATGCAGTGCACTAAATAGGCAATAGGGTGCCTTTTGAGACACAGCCTCTGTCTCTGTTATTTGCCTTTCTCCCCGGTCTCCCTGGACACTAAGGCTGAGTCATGGATGACTCCAAGGACTGCCCCTTCAGCTCCCCATGAAAATGAAAATGTCATCTCTGCATCATATGCCCAGTGTGGGGAATAGGCTGGAGGGATCCATGACTGAACGACTCGGACAAGGGGTGTTTGGGATTATGTGACTGGCAAAGACACAAAGTCAAATTAAGTCCCCTTAGTTTGCCATTTTGAGCAACTTTCCGTCAGGGCTTGATGTCTACTGGATGTGTAGGTAGGATTTTACTGAGAGAGGGACAGAGAGAGAGAGAGTTAGAGAGAGGGACAGAGAGAGAGAGAGTTAGAGAGAGGGACAGAGAGAGAGAGAGTTAGAGAGAGGGACAGAGAGAGAGAGAGAGAGAGAGGGACAGAGAGAGAGCGTGAGAGAGAGGGACAGAGAGAGAGAGAGAGAGAGAGAGAGAGGAACAGAGAGAGAGAGAGAGAGAGAGAGAGAGGGGGCTGAGAGACAGGGGCAGAGAGAGAGACACAGAGGGAGAGAGAGAGAGACACAGAGGGAGAGAGAGAGAGACACAGAGGGAGAGAGAGAGAGACACAGAGGGAGAGAGAGAGAGAGAGAGAGAGAGAGAGAGAGAGAGAGAGAGAGAGAGAGAGAGAGAGAGAGAGAGAGAGAGAGAGAGAGAGAGAGAGAGAGAGAGAGAGAGCGCTCTTGTTCTCTCTCTGTAATTAGGCTTCAGCAGGAGAGTCAGTGTCTGCTTCCAGAATGCCACCATATCAGAGGAGGCTGGTGGGAGGATATATAGGAGGACAGGCTCATTATCGTGGCTGGAATGGAATAAATGTAACGGTACCAAACACATGAAACACGTGTTTGACTCTGTTCCATTGATTACATTACATGCATTATAATGAGCCTGTCCTCCTACAGCTTCTCCCACCAGCCTCCTCTGCATCATATAGCACACTACTTTTTTACCAGGGCTCGGGTTTCCCAATAGCGATGGAACTTAAGCTTACGAGTGTTTTAACGATGAATCTTTTATACAGCAGCCAAAGATGTAACATGAGTTTTCTAAAACACCACACAGAGAGAACGGACGCTAAGTTCGTCATTGGAGTCGATACTGATCGAAAGAAAAGGAGCTCTCTGATAAGCTTTCAAATCTTACCTCAAAATTATAATTATTCCACAATACTGACGACGGATCAGCTCCTGGAGAGATATTACCACCTGGAGCTGCACGTATTCTAATCCTCACCCAATCATGTTGCATGTTAGGCTACATATCATGAAATACTTTATATTGGGACAAATGACACAGTTAATACTGTAGCCTACAAGTAGCAAAGACATTTGTAACCTTTTCTTTGTGGTCAACTTTGTTCTGAAGTTATCGCCGGTCACAGAGAGACGGATGAACCATGCGATTTTATGTTCAGCTGAGATCTTCTGTATATAAAGTGAAATGGGAGGGCATAAAAAAGCATCTAACGACCCACTTCGATGTTCTACGAGTGATCCATAACGTCAGTAACGATGGCTTTGGGAAATAGTTCATAGATTTAACAATGCTTCTACGAAGGTTGTAACGATGAACTTAGCTTTAAGATGCTTTTAGGAAACCGGTCCCAGGCGCATAGGGCTCTGATCAAAAGTTGTACACTATATAGGGAGTAGGGTGTCATTTGGAACGCCACCTCAGCGGCAATGTGATAGGTAGAGATGGAGGGAGAGAGAGCCAGTAACTAACTGTTATGTGGTTCATTTCTTTATGTTTTTAATGCAGATCCATCCATTAATATTTCATGGAAGTTACACAATCTTCAATTGGCTGGGCTTAAATTAGCATTTTCTTTAAAAGCTTTTGGGGCTTTTAAGAAATGATAGCTGCCTAATTTCTCTCTGCTTTACATGTGCCTCAACTCTGACACTCTATAGTTAAAACACGGAGGGAATGTAACCCAGTGCTCTGACAAGCATTGATACGATTTTCTCTTCAGTATTAATGAACAACTTGAGGATCTCTGATGCTGTCACACTCTTCAGATCTGGAGAAGTCTTTCATGTTTGAGTGGCTAGGAAGCTAAAGAGATATGATCATCTCTGTTGCTTATTGGGCAGCAATGATATTTGACCTTGATCTCGTCAACTGGGATTCCTACATAACAAGCCTTCAGCCTAACAGCATGCATCTGATGGTGTGTCCCAAATGGTGCTCTATGCCCTATGTACTGCACTACTTTTGACCAGGGTCCATGGGACTGGAACAGGGTGATATTTGGGACACATCATCAGATGCATTGTAATTTATACAGTCATTTTGGGTATTATCAACAGTAAAATACTATGAAACATTTTAATGCACATTACTGTAAATTATGGTGCATTATGGGAATATTTTGTTGGTATAGAAAGAATTGCTGTATTTCTAACGGAGCGCCAAAACCCTTTTGACCACTAGTGGGTGCATGGTATTGTTGTCTCTGGCAAATTAACATATTTTATATTGTTGCACCTGTTAGTGAAAATGCTGTATCCATTTTAGAAGTATGTGGTAGCAGTGCCCCATCAATAAAAAATGTATAGGGGACAGATTGGAGTGGCAGTAAGTCTTCAACCTTTATTGTATTATTTTGCCATGTCCTTCTGGTCAGTTGAGCTCTGTAGTCGCTGGCAGTTTGGAAGGCTGTGTTAAGGCCTCTAGAAGTAAAGCCAAACTGCTTGAACCAATCCAATGTGTCATGATGCCCTCCTCCGTGACGAAAGTCACATTAGACCACCAGACTCAGGTGTAAGCCGAAGGTTGCAAATGGTTGAATTTCTATCAGATCAAATAACGTGAGGATTTCTCCCCACGTTGAAATGGTGAATTTCTACTAGACCTGCCAGACTACAGTGTGAGCTGAGTATGGCAAAATGGTTAATCACAGAAGAAGTGATTAAAACATAGTCGTCGCATTATTAGTCTGCAGCTGAAAACATATGAAGCACAGGATGAGAACACCGATAAACTCTGAAGCCTTCTAACGAGATCAACCCTAAGAACTACTACGACCAGAAACTCTACAAAGGACAATGGCGACCTCTACTTGGCAAACCAGAGTCTTACATCACCAACTCAACTATCGAAGACAGCTGCACGTAAATACATTGTCTTACTGAATGAGCGGGACGGTATTTACTGTATAATTTTAGTATGTTTTATATATATGTTTAATTAGTTAGTAAATAAATAATTGAGCCAATTCATGTATGGATGATTCATCAATAAAGTTAGGGTTCGTGCAGATATCAAGAAGTTACTACGTTCAAGGTGAGACTGACCGAGGTAACAATCCTTAATAAGCGACTGTTATCGATAAGATATGAAACTATCTGAAGAGATTTAAAATTGGGAATAGTAACTCTATTTAAACAGTGTTCCAGTAGTGCCCCA
>CM042409.1:2084176-2136676 GCA_023634145.1 Thymallus thymallus
ATCCCCGCCACAGTATCCCCGCCACATTATCCCCGCCACAGTATCCCCGCCACATTATCCCCGCCACATTATCCCCGCCACAGTATCCCCGTCACAGTATTCCCGCCACATTATCCCCGCCACAGTATCCCCGCCACATTATCCCCGCCACAGTATCCCCGCCACAGTATCCCCGCCACATTATCCCCGCCACAGTATCCCCGCCACATTATCCCCGCCACAGTATCCCCGTCACAGTATCCCCGCCACATTATCCCCGCCACAGTATCCCCGCTACATTATCCCCGCCACTTTATCTCTGCCACAGTATCCCTGCCACATTATCCCTGCCACAGTATCCCTGCCACAGTATCCCCAGCACATTATCCCCACCACAGTATCCCCGCCACAGTATACCCGCCACATTATCCCCATCACATTATCCCCGCCACATTATCCCTGCCACAGTATCCCTGTTAATAGTGGTAGCAGGATGATTGCAGAGAACTCTGCCTCAGACTGTCAGGATGTTCATTTTCTAGCTCATAAACTACATTCTTTGCTGTGAAGATTTCATTTATTAATTCTTGTCTCTCACTTTTGTCTCGCATGATCTATTCAGCTCTCCTGTGTCCTGCTCCCAGAAATCAACCAAGTGCTGTTTGCCGTACACAGTCTAGTGCATTTTAGAGCATATCGAAGACTAAATGTACAATCAATTTGACAGGTGACAAACAGATTATTTGACTATAGGTCGTTTTCAATAGAACATCATAATACGTTAGATTTGGGTGCTGGGGGCCAAGGAGACCCTCAGCTCTGCTAAAACTATTGACAACTAAGTGCTGTTTTCAAGGGATTGTTAAATAAATTTGGTTTTAATATCATCACCTATTGAGCATAGTCAGAACTACATATTTCAGATTATTCCATGCAAAACAATTGAGCACATTTATCATAAGTTATACAGGAAGTAACTGCATGCTTTTCATGATCAGTAAACATCAATGAATCATGTAATGTTATATACGTGAAGGTACCTATCCTTTTGACATGTAGCTAGCTAAGCAAACAACATAATTTAGCTTACTTCATAAGAGGTTAGGCTTTTGGAAAGAGCTTGACATCAGCAAGTCCTCATCCTGGTAAAGTTGTCAGTCAGACTACTGTCATCACTATAGATGGAAAGCAAATCAAACAATATTTGGCTATAGCTATCTAGTTTATCCCCTGAAGTTAGCTTGTTAACTAGACATATTGCCACATTTGTTTTATTAGCTAGCTAGCCAATTTGACGTGGTTCGTCAGTCAATGTAGCCTATATCATGTCTGACAGCAGCAATCATAAATAAACACTCTTGAAAACAATGTTTAAAAGGGGATCATGTAAGCTAACTTCGCTAGGTAGGCCTACATTGGTTGGAGAAAAAAGTAAATTTGGTCTACTTACCACTATGTGTTTTTATTTAGTAATGTTTTATTTCACCTTTATTCAACTAGGCAAGTCAGTTAAGAACAAATTATTATTTACAATGACGGCCTACACCAGCCAAACTCGGATTAGTGCAGCTAGTCTAAGTGTATTACCTTCTAAGGTTAGTGCAGCTAGTCTAAGTGTATTACCTTCTAAGGTTAGTGCAGCTGGTCTAAGTGTATTACCTTCTAAGGTTAGTGCAGCTGGTCTAAGTGTATTACCTTCTAAGGTTAGTGCAGCTAGTCTAAGTGTATTACCTTCTAAGGTTAGTGCAGCTAGTCTAAGTGTATTACCTTCTAAGGTTAGTGCAGTTAGTGTATTACCTCAAAGAATGAACCTGAATCTCATGCATGAGAATAGTTCTAACTGGTCCTGAGGTGGTTTGAGGCCTGAGACCTGAAGACCGATATTGGTTGTACAGACAGAGAAAAGAAGCTCTAATACCTACTTCTTCTCCTTCCTACCTTACCTTCTAACACACACTGGTCTTTTCTTTATACCAATGGTTTCTATGGTAACTGCTTTTTACTTGTTATCTGTTGTCTTATCTATACCGTGGTTAAATGCACTGACACAAGTATGAAGCCCATTGCATTAACATTTACATATAGTATGAGCAGAAATATGATCTACATGTAATTGTGTTTATTGGCACAGTTTAGGCTACGTCCATATGGTTTTCTCAGGTTGATGACACTAAAGTATTTTAAGCTGTATCAGCTGACTACCTACGTCAGGAGGGAGAGAGAGAGAGAGAGAGGGAGAGGGAGAGGGAGAGAGAGAGAGAGAGAGAGAGAGAGAGAGAGAGAGAGAGAGAGAGAGAGAGAGAGAGAGAGAGAGAGAGACAGACAGACAGACAGACAGACAGACAGACAGACAGACAGACAGACAGACAGACAGACAGACAGACAGACAGACAGACAGACAGACAGACAGACAGACAGACAGACAGACAGACAGACGAAGGGAGAAAGATAGCAAGAGAGGGGAAGAGACAAATAGAAAGAGAGGGGAAGAGACAGACAGACAGACAGACAGACAGACAGACAGACAGACAGACATACAGACAGACAGACAGACAGACAGACAGACAGACAGACAGACAGACAGACAGACAGACAGACAGACAGACAGACAGACAGAGGGAGAGAAACAGACAGAGAGAGGGGGAGAGACAGACAGAGAGAGGGGGAGAGAGAGCAAAGGTCTGGCTGAGAGCGATAAGAGAGTGTTGGTTGGAGGCACAATGACAGCAAATGAAGACTTACCATCTCCTCTTCTCCTCCTCTCCTCCTCCTCTTCTCCTCCTCTTCTCCTGCTATTCTCCTCCTCTTCTCCTCTCCTCTTCTTCGCCTCCCCTCTCCTCCTCTTCTCCTCCTCTTCTCCTCCTCTCCTCCTCCTCTCCTCTCCTGCTCCTCTCCTCTCCTCTCCTCTCCTCTCCTCTCCTCTCCTCTCCTCTCCTCTCCTCTCCTCTCCTCTCCTCTCCTCTCCTCTCCTCTCCTCTCCTCTCCTCTCCTCTCCTCTCCTCTCCTCTCCTCTCCTCTCCTCTCCTCTCCTATCCTATCCTATCCTATTGTGGTGGTCAATATACAGTAAATGATGGGGAAAGCATATTGGAATCCTATGGATGAACGGATTGACGAACGGACGGACGGACGGACGGACAGACTGACATACAGATACTTAAATAGCTAAATGTGCGTATGATATAATTTAGGGTAATAATAATAATTCACTTAAAATGCAGTCCTTAGTACAGGGTTTAATTATAGATAGATAGATAGATAGATAGATAGATAGATAGATAGATAGATAGATAGATAGATAGATAGATAGATAGATAGATAGATAGATAGATAGATAGATAGATAGATAGATAGATAGATAGATAGATAGATAGATAGATAGATAGATAGATAGATAGATAGATAGATAGATAGATAGATAGATAGATAGATAGATAGATAGATAGATAGATAGATAGATAGATAGATAGATAGATAGATAGGTACTTTATTGATCCCCCGGGGGGGAAATTTCATTGTCAAGCAGCTACAACAAAAACACAGGGCAGGTGCAAAATGCCACAACGAAAGTACACAAAAGACAGATACACGGTACATGATACATAGAGCGGCAGTATGAAAAAGTATAGAAATACAAGATATCTGGAGTGCAAAAAAAAGCTATAAAAGGACATTGCATAGTATGAGTGGTTGGCTGAATATGTACACTATACATTGGTGGATGTTGGATGGTTAACTATACTATACAGGTCGATGGCAGAGAAATACTTCAGTAGCTAAAAATGCGTATGATATGAGCGAGGGTAATAATAGTTTATAGATTAATGCACGTATTGCACATTCAATATACTAAATGCAATAAAAAAAAAGATACATTATTGAGTGAATGACTACGTAAGACAATTCCAAGAATTACTTACAATATTGCACGTCATATGATATAGCAACTGTACATGAATATGTACATACAGTCCTGAATGAATGAGTGCTGAATAAATAAGTCCTGAGTGAATGAGTGATTACAGACCAGAGAGTTACTCACGGATGGATGGATGCCTAATTGTTAAACTAGGTCCTAACAAACCAACAGTTCCAGGTCTATGTTGCAGATGGCATGGCACCCCGGTGAGGCATTAAACTGTCTAATAGCCACCGGCAGGAAGGACCTCCTGTTAAGCTCTCTGGCACACCGTAGTGGGATCAGTCTGTGACTGAAGGTGCTCCTCTGCGTCATAACCATGGCATGCAGAGGGTGGGTGACGTTGTCCATGATGGCCAGCAGTTTGGCCAGGATCCTTCTCCTCTAGAGTGTCAAGGTTAATCCCCAGAACAGAGCTAGCCTTCCTGATCAACTTATTAACCTGAGAAGCATCACCAGCCTTTATGTTGGCGCCCCAGCACACCACAGACTGGTAGAAAGTATGCAGTAGTTTACTGCACACGTTGAAGGACCTAAGCTTCCTAGAGTCTGCTTTTTGTACAGGGCCCTGGTGTTACCAGCCCTTTCCAGCCTGCTGTCCATATGCACTCCCAGGAACTTGTATGAACCAACCATTTCCACATCCAACCCCTGTATAGGGACTGCATTCTGTTGGGCCTTGGTTCTCCTGAAGTCCACAAACATCGCTTTTGTTTTGCTGATGTTGAGCTGAAGGTGGTTTTGCTCACACCACACAACAAAGTCACTGATTGTGCTCCTGTACTCATCCTCCTGCCCACCCCTGATGCACACTACAATTGCGGAGTCATCCGAGAACTTCTGTAGGTGGCATGTTTCAGAGTTATATCTGAAGTCTGAGGTGCAGAGGGTGAACAGGAAGTGGGACAGGACCGTTTGTAAATATTTGTAAATATTGATCTGCCTGAAAGTGTTGGAAGTGTCAGCCATTCTGTATCTGTAGGGTAAGTAATGGACTGTAGATCCGATATCCCTGGTCCCACTACTGACTGTAGATCAGATATCCCTGGTCCCACTACTGACTGTAGATCAGATATCCCTGGTCCCACTACTAACTGTAGATCAGATATCCCTGATCCCATTACTGACTGCACATCCAATATCCCTGGTCCCACTACTGACTGTAGATCAGATATCCCTGGTCCCACTACTGACTGTAGATCAGATATCCCTGGTCCCATTACTGACTGTAGATCAGATATCCCTGGTCCCACTACTGACTGTAGATCAGATATCCCTGGTCCCATTACTGACCATATATCAGATATCCCTGTTCCCAGTACTGACTGTAGATCAGATATCCCTGTCCCATTACTGACTGTAGATCAGATATCCCTGGTCTCATTACTGACCGTAGATCAGATATCCCTGGTCCCATTACTGACTGTAGATCAGATATCCCTGGTCCCATTACTGACCGTAGATCAGATATCCCTGGTCCCATTACTGACTGTAGATGAGATATCCCTGGTCCCATTACTGACTGTAGATCAGATATCCCTGGTCCCACTACTGACTGTAGATCAGATATCCCTGGTCCCATTACTGACCTTAGATCAGATATCCCTGGTCCCATTACTGACTGTAGATCAGATATCCCTGGTCCCATTACTGACTGTAGATCAGATATCCCTGGTCCCATTACTGACTGTAGATGAGATATCCCTGGTCCCATTACTGACTGTAGATCAGATATCCCTGGTCCCATTACTGACTGTAGATCAGATATCCCTGGTCCCATTCTCATTCACTCCTACAGCCAAACTAGGTACCAAACTAGGAAGCCCAAGAACACACTGATTCCACCTGCTCCTAAAATGGGTTACAGAAGGCACCTTCTCCCCCAATACTTACATGAGAAGCATGAGCTCTCAGAGCCTCATGAGGCCTGAACTGTCAGAGCCCAATATAGGGAACCAGAACCTGCTGCAACTTGGCCATAGACATGGACACGCTGCCACTACAGCCCAAGTCCATATACCCCACGGTTCCAAGAACATACTTACCTTGCAAGCCTGAAAAGTCATAACTTATGCAAGGAACCGCAAGTCCAAAACAACAAAACACCTGTTGTGAATTGTTAAAGCAAACACACTTGCTGCGTAGCATAGACCAGAGTCGATGAACTACGGCAGCCCGAGGCTCAAACCCACAGAGAACCTGCAGTAACCTGGAAACTGTACTCGCACGCTGCCACGACAAGTCTTTAACCCACAGGGAACTGTGGTAACCCTGACAAATGCACACCGTAACACTGCCACACACCAAAGCAGGCTAAAACGCACAGGGAAACTGTGGTTACATTAATGTGCAACCTGCACGCTACTTAACACCCACTCCAGGAACCAGCCATAAGAACACTATTAGCAACACAGGGAGTAATTAACTCCAAGTGATAAAACCTCACAAAGGCATGTGGGAAACCCCAAGTCGCTGCAGCACAGATATCACCAATCGTCATGTCCCTGAAAAACATCCAAGAAGCCACCACACCCCTAGTAGAGTGAGCATGCACACCGCTAGGCTGCCCTTGTCCTTTGCTGTCACACGCCGGAAAGACACTGCTTAGAAAGTGCCCTATCCCAAGATGGATTAGAGAAACAGACAAAAAGGTGGTCACAAACGCAGATGTCCTTGTTCCTAACCATATACAGTGGGGAGAACAAGTATTTGATACACTGCCGATTCTGCAGGTTTTCCTACTTACAAAGCATGTAGAGGTCTGTAACTTTTATCATAGGTACACTTCAACTGTGAGAGACGGAATCTAAAACAAAAATCCAGAAAATCACATTGTATGATTTTTTAATAATTAATTTGCATTTTATTGCATGACATAAGTATTTGATCACCTACCAACCAGTAAGAATTCCGGCTCTCTCAGACCTGTTAGTTTTCCTTTAAGAAGCCCTCCTGTTCTACACTCATTACCTGTATTAACTGCACCTGTTTGAACTCGTTACCTCTATAAAAGACACCTGTCCACACACTCAATCAAACAGACTCCAACCTCTCCACAATGGCCAAGACCAGAGAGCTGTGTAAGGACATCAGGGATAAAATTGTAGACCTACACAAGGCTGGAATGGGCTACAGGACAATAGGCAAGCAGCTTGGTGAGAAGGCAACAACTGTTGGCGCAATTATTAGAAAATGGAAGAAGTTCAAGATGACGGTCAATCTCCCTCGGTCTGGGGCACCATGCAAGATCTCACCTCGTGGGGCATCAATGATCATGAGGAAGGTGAGGGATCAGCCCAGAACTACACGGCAGGACCTGGTCAATGACCTGAAGAGAGCTGGGACCACAGTCTCAAAGAAAACCATTAGTAACACACTACGCCGTCATGGATTAAAATCCTGCAGCGCACGAAAGGTCCCCCTGATCAAGCCAGCGCATGGCCAGGCCCGTCTGAAGTTTGCCAATGACCATCTGGATGATCCAGAGGAGGAATGGGAGAAGGTCATGTGGTCTGATGAGACAAAAATAGAGCTTTTTGGTCTAAACTCCACTCGCCGTGTTTGGAGGAAGAAGAAGGATGAGTACAACCCCAAGAACACCATCCCAACCGTGAAGCATGGAGGTGGAAACATCATTCTTTGGGGATGCTTTTCTGCAAAGGGGACAGGCGACTGCACCGTATTGAGGGGAGGATGTATGGCGCCATGTATCGCAAGATCTTGGCCAACAACCTCCTTCCCTCAGTAAGAGCATTGAAGATGGGTCGTGGCTGGGTCTTCCAGCATGACAACGACCCGAAACACACAGCCATGGCAACTAAGGAGTGGCTCCGTAAGAAGCATCTCAAGGTCCTGGAGTGGCCTAGCCAGTCTCCAGACCTGAACCCAATAGAAAATCTTTGGAGGGAGCTGAATGTCCGTATTGCCCAGCGACAGCCCCGAAACCTGAAGGATCTGGAGAAGGTCTGTATGGAGGAGTGGGCCAAAATCCCTGCTGCAGTGTGTGCAAACCTGGTCAAGAACTACAGGAAACATATGATCTCTGTAATTGCAAACAAAGGTTTCTGTACCAAATATTAAGT
This sequence comes from Thymallus thymallus, assembly GCA_023634145.1. Classification (NCBI taxonomy): domain Eukaryota; kingdom Metazoa; phylum Chordata; class Actinopteri; order Salmoniformes; family Salmonidae; genus Thymallus; species Thymallus thymallus. The sequence continues at coordinate 2,092,157 of CM042409.1, forward strand.
TCTGCTTTTCTGATGTATCAAATACTTATGTCATGCAATAAATTGCATATTAATTACTTAAAAATCATACAATGTGATTTTCTGGATTTTTGATAAGAATTACAGACTTCTACATGCTTTGTAAGTGGGAAAACCTGCAAAATCGGCAGTGTATCAAATACTTGTTCTCCCCACTGTAAGTGTGTAGGCCATGCAACCTCCGTTGTTTACTGGAAGCAAACGGAGGAGGTGAGAAAAAGGAAGTTTGAAAGCCAGAGACATGCATTAGGGATGTAACCTCACTTTGAAGTCGCCAGGCGCAAACTCCAAACAGGAAGGGTGTAGTCATAGTGTGTGGATGTCAAGGCCATGAGCAGGGCTGATGCCAAGGCCATGAGCAGGGCTGATGCCAAGGCCATGAGCAGGGCTGATGCCAAGGCCATGAGCAGGGCTGTCTTGGAGCTTCCACAGACTCCAATGGTTCAAACTGAGACAGAGTGTCCAGGACCAAAGACAGGTCCTAGGTCAGTGCCATAGGCTTAGACACTGGTCTGAGCCGATGCACGCCTTTCAGGAACCACACCACCAGAGGATGAGACCCCGGGGTAGAGCCGTCAACCTGCCACCAACCCTCAAACACACGCCACTTATATGTATACAACACCTTCGTAGAGGGCGCCCTCGAAGTGAAACCTCAGAAATCTTTTGTGGGGAGGATGTATTGCCACTTGAAAATACGCATCCTCTGACTGATGTATGTGAACCAATTGCTGGTGCGCAACAAATGTATTAGGTGCCGAAGCGGCTACACTTGGACACCATAAGACACCGTTTCTCAAACTCAGTCCAAGGGACCCCAAGGTGGGCACGTTTTTGTTTTTTTCCTAACACTACACAGACTCAAATGATCAAAGCTTGATGATTAGTTGATTATTTGAATCAGCTGTGAAATGCTATGGCAAAAACTTAAACTTGTACCCCTTGGGGTCCCGAGGACCGAGTTTGGAAAACCCTGTCAAAGGCCATTGGGTAGAAACACTGCACTCACTCCTTCTCAGTGGTGCATGACATCGAAGCCCGGCATATGAAAAATATATTGATATCATAACAGAGTCTCCTAGTCATAATCAAGAGTTGGTGGGGCGTTCCCAGCAGGATGGTTGTATTGCATGAGTTCCCAAAAAAGTACTGCTACTTCCAGCTTTTGCTTATCCTCGGAAGGGACTGCATGGACTAAATAGCTGAGCCAAACACCCCTTGGCGAAATTGACTTGCCTTGCTCCAGTAGGCTATTTGTGACAAAGTCAACCAGAGATGACACTGGTATTCCACAACCAAAAAGTCTCCAGCAGCCCTGAGGCCGCCATACACCATTAATCTTTTTCAAAGGGAGGGCCATCTCCAGTAACCCCAATCTTCCTATGAAACTAGCTTACAAGAAAGTCTTAACTCAGCCCGAGCCAAGGCAGCCTGAGCATGTTTCCACCCTAGGCAAACAGAATTGCACTTGTGAGGATCTTTCATTTTCATTGTGAAACCTCATGCCCGAGGGCACGGTCGAAGGTTCAGATCCATCTGGTTAGCCTGAACTTACTCTTACTACTGGCCATCAGGAATCATTAGCTATACAAGCAGGGCAGAAGTGGTAGGCTGTTAGCAAGCACATAAAGCAATACAATGACCCAGAACTCAACATCTAGGGGACGAGTGTTCTCTAACAGACACCGAAGTCAGAGACGAATCTCGTAGTCTTCAGGAGAAATGGAAAGCGTGAAGAATTGAGGAAATGAATCTGAGCCTCAGTGTTCTAGAAGGAAGGAAGGGCTTCTGAGCCTCAGTGTTATCGAAGGAAGGAAGGACTTCTGAGCCTCAGTGTTATTAGCCAGGAAGGAAGGGCTCTGAGCCTCAGTGTTATAGAAGGAAGGAAGGACTTCTGAGCCTCAGTGTTATTAGCCAGGAAGGAAGGGCTCTGAGCCTCAGTGTTATGGAAGGAAGGAAGGACTTCTGAGCCTCAGTGTTATAGAAGGAAGGAAGGACTTCTGAGCCTCAGTGTTATTAGCCAGGAAGGAAGGGCTCTGAGCCTCAGTGTTATAGAAGGAAGGAAGGACTTCTGAGCCTCAGTGTTATAGAAGGAAGGAAGGACTTCTGAGCCTCAGCGTTATTAGCCAGGAAGGAAGGGCTCTGAGCCTCAGTGTTATAGAAGGAAGGAAGGACTTCTGAGCCTCAGTGTTATTAGCCAGGAAGGAAGGGCTCTGAGCCTCAGTGTTATAGAAGGAAGGAAGGACTTCTGAGCCTCAGTGTTATTAGCCAGGAAGGAAGGACTTCTGAGCCTCAGTGTTCTAGCCAGGAAGGAAGAGTATTTCCAATCTTATAGAGCAGTACGTATATTGAGATGTGTGTCAGATTGTCAGATGTTCACTGTAATGTTGATGGTTATGTACTGAGCAGTTCCAAAATGAAGGAGGTGGATGGAGAGAGTGAGTGCGTGGGAGGAATGGAGGGATGAATGGATGGAGGGTGGGATGTGAGATGAGAACCAGGAAAATGCAGAGAGAGAAAGAGGTGACAGAAAGGGAGAGATGGAGGAGGAGATATGGAGGAATGGCTTTCAGGAAGTAGGTTAGAAGGATGTTCTGAGTTGTTCTTCTGTTTTTGGAACTGGAATGCCTGACCAATCTGCTTTCCTGCCGAATGCGTCATAGGACAGTTTGATGTGGGTTTTCTTTCCCCCAGGCCCCAGGTGACAGACAGTCAGCCAGGCAGTTTCCTCACTCAGAGTTGGAGAGGCACAGTTGTGTGGGTTTGTACCCCTGAGAGGATGGAAGTTGAACTTGTAGCTAGATGTAGTAATGTTAGGCTAATGTTAACTAGCTGGATGTGCGCATCGTTGCTCATGAAAGGAAGTTTGTCTACCGAACAAGCATTTTAGCCAGGCAGCCTAGGACAACAAAAACTAAAAGCATGTATGAGTCCTAGGAGGATGGCATTGGTGTTTGCACACACACACACACACACACACACACACACACACACACATACACACACACACACACACATACACAAACACACACACACACACACACACACACACACACACACATATAAATCAGAACCATGGACAGCCACATTATATTTAGCTGACGTTCTTTGGACTAAATCGTTTTTGGTATCTTTTAGTTGTCACTGTATAATACTAAGCATAGGTGATTAGATGATGTTGAAATAGACCCCCACAGTGGAGGTGTCATAATACCCATAAAACCCAGCAGTCAATCATTTTTCCACTGTTTATTCTTCCCATAGGTCATTTTAGAAACACTTAAAATAAGGCTATGTTTTGTGTATGCTTACCCTGGTGTATGCTTACCCTGGTGTATGCTTACCCTGGTGTATGCTTAACCTGGTGTATGCTTACCCTGGTGTATGCTTACCCTGGTGTATGCTTACCCTGGTGTATGCTTACCCTGGTGTAGTCTTACCCTGGTGTAGTCTTACCCTGGTGTGTGCTTACCCTGGTGTAGTCTTAACCTGGTGTAGTCTTACCCTGGTGTATGCTTACCCTGGTGTATGCTTACCCTGGTGTAGTCTTACCCTGGTGTAGTCTTACCCTGGTGTAGTCTTACCCTGGTGTATGCTTACCCTGGTGTAGTCTTACCCTGGTGTAGTCTTACCCTGGTGTAGTCTTACCCTGGTGGTGTGATGTTGTGATAAGCATGTCAATCTCTCTTTGATAAGGGGGATTTTATCAATATATTAGTCTCTATTTACGCTGAGATATGAAAATCCTAATTAGTCCCCAGGTGACAGACAGTCAGCCAGGCAGTTTCCTCACTCAGAGTTGGAGAGGCACAGTTGTGTGGGTTTGTTAGGGGAAACACAGAAGATGTGACTAAAGTTTTGCCATGCTTTACTAGAATAGAATCTGCCTGGGTCTCAAAAGTAGAGCCAGGAATGTTCCCTGACCACGGACATGTCTGAGCCCTAGTTTGAACTGTTAACTTTCACTACATTGCCTTTAACTAGTGCCCAACGTTATTCTAGGTCAGGTCACACAGTATGAAGGAAAATCCACTGATCTTATGTATAATATTGATGGCTGTTACAGTATCACCATTTACAGGCAGACTTTACAGTATGATACCTATAACTAAAACATCTGCCAATGTTTTATGATCCCAATTCATACAGTCCCACTTTGACCACATTCTTGCAGGGATAAGCCTTTACTATCTCTTGTGCACATGCCAGCAAGTGTAGGAGTGGGAGTAGAAGTGGGCCGATGTGATGGCTAGTGTAGGAGTGGGAGTAGAAGTGGGCCGATGTGATGGCTAGTGTAGGAGTGGGAGCAGAAGTGGGCCGATGTGATGGCTAGTGTAGGAGTGGGAGCAGAAGTGGGCCGATGTGATGGCTAGTGTAGGAGTGGGAGCAGAAGTGGGCCGATGTGATGGCTAGTGTAGGAGTGGGAGCAGAAGTGGGCCGATGTGATGGCTACTGTAAGAGTGGGAGCAGAAGTGGGCCGATGTGATGGCTAGTGTAGGAGTGGGAGCAGAAGTGGGCCGATGTGATGGCTAGTGTAGGAGTGGGAGCAGAAGTGGGCCGATGTGATGGCTAGTGTAGGAGTGGGAGCAGAAGTGGGCCGGTGTGATGGCTAGTGTAGAAAAAAAAATCAGACATGAAATATCCCTTTGAGCATAGTTATTAATGACCCTTTAGATGGTGCATCAATACACCCATCAATACACCCAGTCACTACAAAAATACAGGCATCCTTACTAACTCAGTTGCCATAGAGGAAGGGATTTCAGCATGAGGCCAATGGTGACTTTAAAACAGTTACAGAGTTTAATGGCTGAGAGGAGAAAAGTGAGGATGGATCAACAACACTGTAGTTACTACACAATACTAACCTACATGACAGAGTGAAAAGAAGGAAGTCTGTACAGAATAAAACATATTCCAAAGCATGCATCCTGTTTGAAACAAGGCACTAAAGTAATACTGCAATAAATGTGGCAAAAAAAATAACTTTTTATTCTGAATATAAAGTACTATGTTCGGTGAAAATCCAATACAACACATCACTGAGTATCACTCTCTATATTTTCAAGCATAGTATTGGCTACATCATGTTATGTGTATGCTGTCTGTTTTCCACCAGACACTGGGAGATGAATTCACCTTTCAGCAGGACAATAACCTAAAACACAAGGCCAAATATACACTGGTGTTTCTTACCAAGAAGACGCTGAATGTTCCTGAGTGGTCGAGTTACAGTTTTGACTTAAACCGGCTTGAAAATATATTTCAAGACTTTAAAATGGTTGTCTAGCAACGATCGACAACTAATTTGACAGAGCTTGAAGAATGTAGAAAATAATAATGTGCAAATGTTGTACAATCCAGGTTTGCAAAGCTCTAAAAGACTTACCCAGAAAGCCTCAGCTGTAATTGTTGTGATTCTAACATGTATTATTGAGTCAGGGTGTGAATACTTACGTAAATTAGATGTTTCTGTATTTCATTTTCAATACATATTGAATTGTGTGTAGATGGGTGAGATAAAATAATATGTATTTAATACATTTTTTAATACAAGGCTATGAATACTTCCTGAAGGCACTGCATGTCAGTGTCTCTCCTTGCTCTGATGGCTGCTCTGTATCCCGTCTCTGAGGGTAATGTAGTTGATTTACCTAGAGGGAATTTATACACTTACTCAATCAACCAATCATTATGGTCTAGAGTGATTAATTTACAGTACATTTGATGAAATACTGCTGTTTATATACGTTTTTGTTGGTTTTTAATCAACACTTATTGAAAGAGGAAGACATTACACTCAATAATCCCTTTCATGCTGCTTCAAATCAGTACATACAATTCAAATCTATCATTGAGTCCATTGGGTATCGAAGCTACCAACGTAAATCCCTTGGCAATCACGAATATTTACAGAAATAGGCTAAATTAAGACATTTATTTACTTGGATAAAGTTGTTTGCAGTTAGTCAGGTGGGCAATAATGTCTGGATAGGCTGAAGCTGTGATGACAATGCAGAGTAATGATTTATGAGAACTTTGATCATGAACAAGATATAATTTAGTTCTAAACTGTTATTTTGGATTGTTTTACTCCTAACCAGGGATTGAACCTAAGGGCACTGGCCAGCCTGACTAGTAGACTGCCATTTTTTAATCTGTCTGTGTCATGAAATATTAGAAAAGACAAAATGTCACTAACCGGCAGTGGCGTGTATTCATGGATGTCTAGGGAAGCCAGGCTTCCACAAACATAGATGCCAAGGGAAAATCACGAGTAAAAATATAATAACATATTTTCATAAATGTCCTACAATTCACAGGAAGCTTGAAGTGGTAAGAGTCTACTGTGTGCTCAATCCACCTCTGTTCTCTCTCCATCTGTCCTCTTCTGGCACTTTCTCTGTGTCTGTTGCTGTCTGTGTTTTGTCTGCTGCTGTCTGTGTTGTGTCTGTTGCTGTCTGTGTTTTGTCTGTTGCTGTCTGTGTTTTGTCTGTTGCTGTCTGTGTTTTGTCTGTTGCTGTCTGTGTTTTGTCTGTTGCTGTCTGTGTTTTGTCTGTTGCTGTCTCTGTGTTTTGTCTGTTGCTGTCTCTGTGTCTTGTCTGGTGTGTCTCTTTAGTTTTGCAATCAGAATGGGGTCAAGGGGATACTGAGGTAGCTGAACTTGTTTTGGCCCGGTGTCGCCTAAATGAGCCTCTTCCCCTGGCTGCTGCTGTACTAATGGCTCAATGGTCTGCTGTTTTCATCCGTCCTCCTCCTTGGCTCATCTGCAAGGTAGCAAGGTAGAGGTGCAACATATCAGCAGTTGATTTTAAAATGACTGTGTACTGACATGACCAGGGCAACTCAACTGCCCAAATAACAGAGCAACACAACTCCAAACATGACAGATAAGAAGCTACATAGATCCTACGGCAGGGGTATTCAACTCTTACGCTACGAGGTCGAGAACCTGTTGGTGTTCTGATCAATCTGATGGTGTCCCAGGTCTAAATCAGTCCCTGATTAGAGGGGAACAAAAAAAGCAGTGGAACTGGCTTCCAGGTACAGAGTTGAGTTTGAGAGCCGTAAGCTATATGAATATAAAGAGACCTGAGCTCCCCCAAAAAATACCTTTAGAATATAATAAATTGGCTCATTGGACTAAGGTGGTGCTAGAGCTGTTACTACAGACCCGGGTTCGATCCCGGTCTGTGTCGCAGCCGGCCGCAACCGGGAGACCAATGAGGCGGCTCACAATTGGCCCAGCGTCATCCGGGTTAGGGGAGGGTTGGTGCGCTAGTAACTCCATGTGGCGGGCCTGGGCGCATGCACGCTGACTTCGGTCGCCAGTTGTAAGGTGTTTCCTCTGACACATTGGTGCGGCCGGCTTCCGCGTTAAGCAAGCAATGTGGCTTGGCGGAGTTGTGTTTCTGAGGACGCATGGCTCTTGACCTTCGCCTCTCCCGAGTCCGTACGGGAGCAAGACTGGAACTACCAACTGGATTTCACAAAGGGGTAAAAAGTACAACAAAAGAATAGAACAATTTATTAGACCTCTATGATTCATTTAATTTCTGCAGTTCTATCAGCTAATGACAGAGTTTTAACATTTGAGGACACAAGTTAAAGGGCCTCTTCCCTTTCTAAGTTCCACATGATATACATGGAGTACACAGTGCAGTGAAATGCTTCCTTGCAGGTTAACCTCTTGATAAATAACAGACATGGGCCAAGCATGTTGACCTGTAGAATGGAACAAGTTATAACACCTCTATGATTCATTTCCTTGTGTCAGTTTTACCAGCTCGACATTGGCCATTTTAAACAGGGTTAAATATCTAGTTGTACTAAAGTTCAGCTTCAGTCCACAGGGAGCACTGTGTCACTGTCAGAATATACTGTGTTTGATTCAGTCAGGAAAACATTCTCTCAGTACATTTGAGTAAACACTCTTATCCAGAGTGACATACAGTTGTGAGTGGATACATTTCTTCCTTTTTGGGTCCCCATGGGAATCAAACCCACAACCCTGGCATTGCAAGTGCCATGCTCTACCAACTGAGCTACACAGGATCTCATCTCATTTGTCTCAGCTAGATAGCTGGCCAATCTAGCTACAGAAACCAAACCCTGGAAATACACACTTTTCCTAATATCAGGACTTATATCAACATCCTTAGCTTTCTGATTCACTAAATATACTGTTAAATAACTGTCACTGACAACTGATAACTTAAGGATGCTGAGCGCTAACGCTAGCTTATTAGCATTAGCCAACCCTTATTCTGAGGGAGACTAGCTAGTTTGCTTCCACCAACCCTGCACAAACTTGTGGCTAACTCTGCTGCAGAGGATTGCTTTCTGTCTGTTCTGACCTCTCCACCTGATTTACTGCTGCCTGCTCAACTTGCTTGCTTTTTTTTGCCTCTCTTTTGGAAGAAATTGAGAATATCAATATTTGCTCTGTGCTATGCTGCAGACTCTGAGTGACAAGCATTGAGTGATAGCATTGACATCTAACTGGTGCTGTAGGGGTGGGGGAGGGGTCAAGGTTTCACTGCATTGTGAAATCACAGCAGTCACTCCAGGGCTGCTTGCTGTGCCTGCTACTGCGTATCACAGTATAATGTATTGTTTATTTTTGTCAGTAAAATATTATTTTTTTTTACACTGCATATGCCAAGTGATGTAATGTGTGGTTATGGAAACTCAAATCAGACTGGATTAAATCAAATTAAAAGTTCTGAACAAGTCCTTCTCGTTGATCTAATCTTCTACTCCTGTCTAACCGTCCTGTGGTCCAGATCGAGGATATGCAGTGGCCTAATGGACAGATAGAGATCCCCAGCTCAGTATGCAGTCTGCCCTGCAGGACAGGACAGAGGAAGAAGACAGTGAAAGGCATGCCATGCTGCTGGCACTGTGAGCCCTGTGATGGGTACCAGTACCAGTATGATGAAACATCCTGCAAGCTGTGCTCCTACAGCATGAGGCCCAACCCCAACAGGTGACAGACAGGAACATAATAGGAATCAGTCTAGGGTTGCAAAATTCCAAAAACATTCCCAGGTTTAATTCAACCAGGAGTTCTGGAAAAACTGGGAATATTGGGAAAGTTTCAAGACTTTTTCAACCCTAGATAATTCTATAACATTTTAGTGCCATCCTTGATAGTATTATAAAACAATGTTTTACAGTGAAGTACTGTACTGCTTGTCTTCTTGTCTTCTGCATGTGTATTTTCTAAACTGTCAAATAAACGTACTTCATCAATCGATCAATCAATCTATCAACAGGACGGCATGCCAGCCCATCCCCATTGTGAAGCTGGAGTGGCACTCCCCTTGGGCAGTGATCCCTGTCTTCCTCGCCATGCTGGGCATCATCGCCACCATCTTCGTCATGGCAACCTTTGTCCGCTACAACGACACGCCCATCGTCCGTGCGTCGGGCCGTGAGCTGAGCTACGTCCTCCTCACCGGGATCTTCCTCTGTTACATCATCACCTTCATCATGATCGCCAAGCCCGACGTTGCCGTCTGCTCGTTCCGCCGGATCTTCCTGGGTCTGGGCATGTGCATCAGCTACGCTGCGTTACTCACCAAGACCAACCGGATCTACCGGATCTTTGAAGAAGGTAAGAAGTCAGTGACGGCACCCAGGCTGATCAGCCCGACCTCCCAGCTGGCCATCACCTCTTCCCTAATTTCCGCTCAACTCCTGGGTGTGTTCATCTGGTTCGGTGTGGATCCCCCTAACACCATCATCGACTACGACGAACAGAAGACCATCAATTCAGACCAGGCTAGAGGAGTGTTGAAATGTGACATCACAGACCTGCAGATTATATGCTCGCTGGGTTACAGCATCCTACTCATGGTCACGTGTACGGTGTATGCCATCAAGACGCGTGGCGTCCCGGAGAACTTTAACGAGGCCAAGCCCATTGGATTCACCATGTATACCACCTGTATAGTCTGGCTAGCCTTCATACCCATCTTCTTTGGGACAGCGCAGTCCACAGAAAAGGTAAGGTTTATTTCATATTGTTTCCTATTATTATCATAATGGGCCGGTTTCCTGGACCCTGGAAGTCTTGGATTAAAAAACATAATATTCTCCATTGAAAGTGCTTCTTAGTCCAAGACTAGGTTTAAGCTGTATCTGGGTAAACCAGCCAATTAAGTCATATTGGACAACTTTAATTTAAACTCTGCTTTCACACTTTAATACTGTCTGTACCATTGTGCCAACCCAAGACTTGGAATGGCAATACCCTTGATTTTATTTGTGACCGTTAAAGGATCGAAGGTATCAGATGCTACTTCCTACATCACAGTAGGCCATTATTGATTTACATTTTTTGCAGAAATGCCTTCTTGAACGTGTGCCTTAATTACAAACTTGTATGGGATCTGTAAATATAAATACAAATGTTAAGTTATGAGCGTAGTTTAGCCAAGGGGAAGCACTGAGCTACACAGGGAGAAACACAGGAACCTTCCTGGCTAGTCATGATTGGCTGAGATAATGGAGTTGTTGGACATTCTGAGATATAAGTCCTGATTGGTTTGCCATGTCACAGGCTTCTGTCTATAATGGAATGGGGGATTCCCTGGTCAGTATATAGATCATCTTTGCTACCGCAGATATTTGGAAAGGTATAGCACTCATCAGCACACTCATCAGTTCCGTCAGCACTCATCCACTCAGGACCTACTTATTCATACAGGTCTGTATATACATACCCATGTACAGTTGTTATATTATATTACATGCAATATTGTAAGTAATTATTGGACCTAGACATTCACTCAGGAATGCATATTAGTATCCTGCCAGTTGCACCTTTTCTCATTGCTTTTAGTATATCAAATGTGCAATAAGTGCAGTTGTCTGTAATTAAACCCTGCGCACTAAGGACTGTATTTTAAGGGAATTACTATTATTACCCCAATGATATCATACACACATTTAGCTATTAAAGTATCTCTTCCTGTCATTTACCTGTACAGTTTGTGTAAACATGCAAGTATTCACTTATCTGTAAATATAACGGTATACCTAACTGTACAGCTAATTTAACCATGCAAAATTTTCACTTACCTGTTCATTTACCCATTCTGTCTATTAAGTAAACTATTATTACCCTCGCTCATATCATACGCATTAGCTACTGAAGTATTTCTCTGCCATCAACCTGTATAGTATAGTTAACCATCCAACATCCACCAATGTATAGTGTACATATTCAGCCAACCACTCATACTACGCAATGTCCTTTTATAGCTTTTTTTTGCACTCCAGATATCCTGTATTTCTATACTTTTTCATACTGCCGCTCTATGTATCATGTACCGTGTATCTGTCTTTTGTGTACTTTCGTTGTGGCATTTTGCACCTGCCCTGTGTTTTGTTGTAGCTGCTTGATAATGAAATTCCCCCCCCGGGGGATCAATAAAGTACCTATCTATCTATCTATCTATCTATCTATCTATCTATCTATCTATCTATCTATCTATCTATCTATCTATCTATCTATCTATCTATCTATCTATCTATCTATCTATCTATCTATATGTTTGAACAACTACAGAAGGGTTGCTACAGCTCTCAAAAACATTGCTGCCCTGAATTTAGCTGAGTTTAAGAGACTACTTTCTGGAGGACAATGCTTTTACATGTGTGGGTGAGAGGGGCTAAGGTTTAAGAGATGGGTGGGGTTAAGGCTTTAGAGATGGGTGGGGTTAAGGCTTTAGAGATGGGTGGGGTTAAGGCTTTAGAGATGGGTGGGGTTAAGGCTTTAGAGATGGGTGGGGTTAAGGCTTTAGAGATGGGTGGGGTTAAGGCTTTAACTAGCATTTGCTATAAGCCTCAATAGAGAAATCCAGACAGATATGGCATATTGCTGTGTGTCAGTTTCATCTTCATGTTCAGGCCATTTACAGTCTGATGTTACTATAATTGGCCTGTTTGTGTCAGTTTCATCTTCATGTTCAGGCCATTTATAGTCTGATGTTGCTATAATTGGTGTGTTTGCCAGCTGAAGTCAATCTAGACTCTCTTTAACCTCTGTAGCTATAAGAGAATCAGCCATTGCTTATCCGTGGTTGCGTCCCAAATGTCACCCTATAGTGTATAGTGTGTTGACCAGGGCCTATAGTGTGTTGACCAGGGCCTATAGTGTATAGTGTGTTGACCAGGGCCTATAGTGTGTTGACCAGGGCCTATAGTGTATAGTGTGTTGACCAGGGCCTATAGTGTATAGTGTGTTGAGCAGGGCCTATAGTGTATAGTGTGTTGACCAGGGCCTATAGTGTATAGTGTGTTGACCAGGGCCTATAGTGTATAGTGTGTTGACCAGGGCCTATAGTGTATAGTGTGTTGAGCAGGGCCTATAGTGTATAGTGTGTTGACCAGGGCCTATAGTGTGTTGACCAGGGCCTATAGTGTATAGTGTGTTGACCAGGGCCTATAGTGTATAGTGTGTTGACCAGGGCCTATAGTGTATAGTGTGTTGAGCAGGGCCTATAGTGTATAGTGTGTTGACCAGGGCCTATAGTGTGTTGACCAGGGCCTATAGTGTATAGTGTGTTGACCAGGGCCTATAGTGTGTTGACCAAGGCCTATAGTGTATAGTGTGTTGACCAGGGCCTATAGTGTGTTGACCAGGGCCTATAGTGCTTTTTAGGACACAACCTGTGTCTGAAATTAGCATAAATAGTAAGCTATAACATAGCAGTGTAAATGAATATCTGCTCAATGTGTTTCTACGTGTATATTGAATATATTTCATTATCTGACATTGTGTCATCATGGCCGTTTCTCTTTTCCGGTGTTTGTTCTCGTCTTGCTAGTTGGTCTTACATCAGCAATTACATCAAACTACAGCACCTGGTGAAGCTGACTGTGTGATTACATTGTACAATCCAATCACAGTGTAATCAGAGACTCGGTTTAATCAGTGTTACAATAGATGTGACCAAGGCCGTATCGGTCCTGGTCCAATGTGAAGGGAATAGGATATAGTTTGGGAGCTGTATTCTAAAGATTATATTATTATTAATTATTATTATTATTATTATTATTATTAAGCCTTGAGAAGAGAAGAGTGAGACTGGCTCATTAGGACGGCAGTCTCATCTGTCCAGGGGAGCAGTGTGTGTCCAGGGGAGCAGTGTGTGTCCAGGGGAGCAGTGTGTGTCCAGGGGAGCAGTGTGTGTCCAGGGGAGCAGTGTGTGTCCAGGGGAGCAGTGTGTGTCCAGGTGAGCAGTGTGTGTCCAGGGGAGCAGTGTGTGTCCAGGGGAGCAGTGTGTGTCCAGGGGAGCAGTGTGTGTCCAGGGGAGCAGTGTGTGTGTGTGGAGCGTCTGAGTTTGTGTGTGCGTACACGTGCGTGAAGGCCTGACATCAGCAGCACAGCCAGGCAGATCCCAGGCAGCAGGTGTGTATAATATTCAAGCCTTAGTGAATATGGGACCGAATACCTTTTCAATTGCAATACACATGCTGTCTAAGTGAATTTGTCCCAATACATTATGTTCCCTAAAATGAAGGGAATATGTACAAAAAGTGGTGTGACTTCTAAACAGTTCACCTGATATGGATAAAAATACCATCAAATTAATGCTAACAGTCTGCACTTTAACCTCATAGACATTGCAAACAACACCTGTATACAGTCAGGTCCAGAACGAAAATACACAAAAGACAGATACACGATACATGATACATAGAGTGGCAGTATGAAAAAGTATCAAAATACAAGATATCTGGAGTGCAAAAAAGCTATAAAAGACATTGCATAGTATGGGGTGGTTGGCTGAATATGTACACTATACATTGGTGGATGGTTAACTATACTATACAGGTCTATGGCAGAGAAATACTTAAATAGCTAAAAGTGTGTATGATATGAGCGAGGGTAATAATAGTTTACTTAATATACAGACTGGTTAAATGAACAGGTAAGTGAATATTTGCAAGGTTAAATTAACTGTACAGGTAAATGACAAGAAGAGATACTTAAATAGCTAAATGTATGTCTGATATAATTTAGGGTAATAATAGTAATTCATAATTGTTAAACTAGGTCCTAGCACCCCAACAGTTCCATGTCTATGTTGACGACGGCACGGCACCCCGGTAAGGCATTATATAGTCTAATAGCCGCCGGCAGGAAGGACCTCCTGTAGCGCTCTTTGGCACACCGTGGTGGGATCAGTCTGTGACTAAAGGTACTCCTCTGCATCATAACCATGGCATGCAGAGGGTGGGTGACGTTGTCCATGATGGCCAGCAGTTTGGCCAGGATCCGTCTCTCCGCCACCTCCTCTAGAGTGTCAAGGCTCATCCCCAGGACAGAGCTAGCCTTCCTGGTCAGCTTATTTATCAGCAGGTCTCACTGTTTAAGCATCACCGGCTTTTATGTTTGCTCCCCAGCACACCACTGCAAATAAGATACCTTTCAATACCTTTTAATACCTTGAGGATAACAGCCTTTTTCTAAAATGATTTATGAGATTGGAGAACACATTGGAAGGGATCTTAGACCATTCCCCATACACAATCTTTCCAGATCCTTTATATCCTTTACCAACATACAAGCACATACAGCGGGTGAAATAAGTATTGAACACGTCACCATTTTTCTCAGTAAATATATTTCCAAAGGTGCTATTGACATGAAAGTTTCACCAGATGTTGGTAACAACCCAAGTAATCAATACATACAAAGAAACCAAAACAAATAAGTTCAGAAATTACGTTATGTGTAATAATGTGAAATGACACAGGGAAAAAGTATTGAACACATGAAGAAAGGGAGGTTCAAAAAGGCATGGAAAGCCAAGACAACAGCTGAAAACTATCAGTAATTAAAAAGCCCCTGTCAGTGCAAATTAATATCAGATGGTTCAGTCCCAACTGATGGCCTACAAAAAGGTCTCATTGCCAAGGTGTCACACAAGACACATCTCATGATGGGTAAAAGCAAAGAGCTGTCTCAAGACATTCGCAACCTAATTGTTGCAAAACATAATGATGGCATTGGTTATAGGCGCATTTCTAAGCTTCTGAATGTTCCAGTGAGCACTGTTGGGGCCATAATACGGAAGTGGAAAGACAATAATTTCACCATAAATTTGCCTCGACCAGGTGCTCCTCGGAAATTTGCCCATTCATCCTTCCTTCAATTATGTGAAGTTTGACAGTACCATTTGCTGAAAAGCAGCCCCACACCATGATGTTCCCACCTCCAAACTTCACTGTTGGTATGGTGTTTTTAGGGTGATGTGCAGTGCCATTTCTCCTCCAAACATGGTGTGTATTATGACATCCAAACAGTTCAATATTTCTCTCATCTGACCACACTATATTCTCCCAGTATTTCACTGGCTTTTCCAAATGTTGTGCAGCAAACTTTAAAATAGCTTCAACATATTTTTTTTCCAGCAATGGAGTCTTGCGTGGTGAGCGTGCATACAGGCCATGGCGGTGGAGTGCATTACTTAATGTTTTCTTTGAGACAACAGTACCTGCTAATTGCAGGTCTTTTTGAAGCTCTCCACAAGTGGTCCTTGGCTCTTGGACAACTCTTCTGATTATTCTTTTCACTCCTCTTGCGAGGAGCACCTGGTCGAGGCAAATTTATGGTGAAATGATTGTCTTTCCACTTCCGTATTATGGCCCCAACAGTGCTCACTGGAACATTCAGAAGCTTAGAAATGCGAATGTCTTGAGACAGCTCTTTGCTTTTACCCATCATGAGATGTGTCTTGTGTGACACCTTGGCAATGAGACCATTTTGTAGGCCATCAGTTGGGACTGAACCATCTGATATTCATTTGCACTGACAGGGGGCTGGATTGCTTTTTAATTACTTATAGTTTTCAGCTGTTGTCTTGGCTTTCCATGCCTTTTTGAACCTCCCTTTCTTCATGTGTTCAATACTTTTTCCCTGTGTCATTTCACATTATTACACATAACGTAATTTCTGAACTTATTTGTTTTGGTTTCTTTGTATGTATGGATTACTTGGGTTGTTACCAACATCTGGTGAAACTTTCATGTCAATAGCACCTTTGGAAATATATTTACTGAGAAAAATGGTGATGTGTTCAATACTTATTTCACCCGCTGTATGTGACTTGCTCTATCATCATCATCAGTCCCATTGACCCCCGTTTGGAGTTGTATACAGTACTGGAAAAGGAGAATGTTATCAGCATGATTTTTTTACTTCAAATATACTTCAAATATTTTTCTACTCTCTCACACACAAATCAAATCAACGATGCACACAGTGTCTGCTGCATCGTTGTCGAGCACACATGTACACGTACAATCACTTATTATTTTCACGCATTATGTACCACAGAGAAACTCTCTCACGCTGCACATGTTCATGCCATGATGTGTGCGAGGACTACATGCGGTGTGAATGTGTTTGTGCAAACTTCCCATGTAGTACTTCAACACATCATGGTTGTGGCCCATAGTCTTTCCATGTTAGATTCAGAGATAAGGGAGGATAAAGAGAATCAATGACATGTCTTATAAATACATCACAGAGAATGTGTGTAGATGTTCCCAAGCAACCCTCTCACAAACCCAGTCACAGAGTAACTGGGGGTGGAGGGGGTGAGAAAGCAACCCTCTCACAGAGTAACTGGGGGTGGAGGGGGTGAGAGATAAAATTGGTCAGAGTAAGCTCTGGTCTCTAAGCAACAAATATAATAAGACATGTTAAAGAAAGATCTGACCACCATCTACCTACCTATCTATCTACCTATCTATCTATCTATCTATCTATCTATCTATCTATCTATCTATCTATCTATCTATCTATCTATCTATCTATCTATCTATCTATCTATCTATCTATCTATCTATCTATCTATCTATCTATCTATCTATCTATCTATCTATCTATCTATCTATCTATCTATCTATCTATCTATCTATCTATCTATCTATCTATCTATCTATCTATCTATCTATCTATCTATCTATCTATCTATCTATCTACCTACCTACCTACCTACCTACCTACCTACCTACCTACCTACCTACCTACCTACCTACCTACCTACCTACCTACCTACCTACCTACCTACCTACCTACCTACCTACCTACCTACCTACCTACCTACCTACCTACCTACCTACCTACCTACCTACCTACCTACCTACCTACCTACCTACCTACCTACCTACCTACCTACCTACCTACCTACCTACCTACCTACCTACCTACCTACCTACCTACCTACCTACCTACCTACCTACCTACCTACCTACCTACCTACCTACCTACCTACCTACCTACCTACCTACCTACCTACCTACCTACCTACCTACCTACCTACCTACCTATCTACCTATCTACCTACTACTCATTATTTCTTAAATACCTCATGAACTTTTTAATATGGTTGCAGCCCCAATAATAACGGGAATCATCAAGTTTTATGTAGCCCTGTGTAGCTCAGTTGGTAGAGCATGGTGCTTGCTGCGCCAGGGTTGTTGGTTAGATTCCCACGGAGGACCAGTACAATTTTTTTTTAAATAATAAAGTATGCACTCACTACTATAAGGGCGTCTGGTAAATGTGGAAGTATTACTCTAAAGAAAACATACATACACAGGCACTTGAATGTTTCTCTGAAAATTAGCTGGCTATCAAGGAACTATAATGTCCTTTGTTTTCTTTCTTTTTGTTTGATCCTTTTCGAGCTGACAGTTTCCTTGGAGAGCTTCATGGAACCAGCAATCTTGCCAATGAGCAGTGGTGGAAAAAGTACCCAATTGTCATACTTGAGTAAAAGTAAAGATACCTTAATAGAAAATGACTCAAGTAAAAGTGAAAGTCACCCAGTAAAATACTATTTGAGTAAAAGTCTAAAAGTATTTGGTTTTAAATATAATTAAGATTCAAAACTAAATGTAATTGCTAAAATATATAATAATTTCAAATTCCTTATATTAAGCAAACCAGACGGCACAATTTTCTTGTTTTTTTGCCAGGGGCACACTCCAACACTCAGATATAATTTACAAGTAAAGCATGTGTTTAGTGAGTCCACCAGATCAGAGGTAGTAGGGATGACCAGGGATGTTGGATTGGACCATTTTCCTGTCCTGCTAAGCATTCAAAAGTAACAAGTACTTTCAGGTGTCAGGGAAAATGTATGGAGTAAAAAGTACATCATTTTCTTTAGGAATGTAGTGAAGTAAAAGTACAAGTTACAAAAATATCAATAGTAAAGTAAAGTACAGATACCCCAAAAAACGTTTAAGTAGTTTTTACTTAAGTACTTTACACCAATGTCAATGAGCACTAGACGCCACTGATCGTCTGAACCAGCTCCCAGCACAACATCATTTCTATTTACATATCTAGAGATTTCTCTCTCACAGGAATCCATCGATACAGTAGAAAGCTAAGCTAGCTAGCTACCAGCTAAGGTGTAGTCAGTAGTGACAGTGTGTCTATGTATGAGGGGTTTTGAAATCCGAGAGTGTGGCCTGAGGTACACTTCTTGGTTTTCTGCGGATGCTACACTACAATAACTTAGACAAACTTTGGGCAAACAGGAAAATCATCAGATTGAATAGCCTATTTTAGCTTGATTAAAAAATATATAGCTAGCTGGCTAGTTTGTAATTCATTCATTATTTTGGAATAAGGGAGGCATTTAATAGTGCTGTAAGATAGTGCCGTGATTTGTTACAAGCTAGCATCCACCGAACCATTGCGCCGTTGCTATGTTTCATTCTACGTTTATAAGATTAAAAACTGTATTCATACTCTGAATGTAGCATTGATTCATACAGATTATGAAAGCAAAGATATTGTTTTGTTAAAACCAGATGAAACCCCCAAACAACACAAAAATATATTTTTTTGCAAAATATATCCAGGACGAGAGGTAGCCTAGTGGTCAGAGTGTTGGGCCTGTAACTGAAAGGTTGATGGATTGAATCCCTGAGCCGACAAGGTGAAAACCTGTCGATGTGTCCTTGAGCAAGGCCCTTAGCCCTAATTTGCTCCAGGGGCACAGTACTACTATGACTGTCATTGTAAATAAGAATTTGTTCTTAACTGACTTGCCTTTGATGAAACATACTATTAGTATGCTGAAAGTCAGTTGTTAGTCTGTTTACTGTGAAATAGCATTGTATCTGGTAAAGTTGTTCAAATTAGCCATTGCGATTTCCAGCTGATTATGATAGAGTGCATGTTGTACTTCTAACTAAGTTGTTAGGTGCAGTATTTCTCAAGTAAAAAAATGTGTGATGTGTTATATAAACAAAGTCTGATCCGCTGTGATGCTGGGCAGGTCTCACTGTTTGTGTGTTCTGCCGTATGATTGGATAGACCTCAATCACAGCAGCTGTTTATCGCTTGTACACATATCTCACACAACTCTGTTTTGGACGATATTAACCAAATTAACCTGGTTTTAGTATTTAGTATTTCTTCTTCCTTGGGTCCAAACAATGACATCACAAAAACATCTTACGTCATAAATAAAACAATACATAATCAAATATATTATTATATATATTATATATATAAACACAATTGTATTTTATCTATGGAAAATGGCACCGAAGGAAAGGGTAGCCGTTTTATGGGTGCCTAAAATATTGTGTTACTATGTGTGTTTTTTCGCATTATTTGTAACCAAAATCCATAGATATTTGGACCTAATTAATTAATTTAAATTGAGTGATTGAATGAACTGTAACTCACAAAAATCTTTTAAATCGCTGTATGTTACGTCTATATTTTTGTTCAGTAAACATGCCTTACGAAAGGCATGACTTTTACAGCTAAGTAATGTACTTCTCTCTCTCTCTCAATTCATTTTAAATTCAATTCCATTTAAATTTCAATTTAAGAGCTTTATTGGCATGGGAAACATGTTAACATTGCCAAAGCATGTGAAATAGTTAATAAACATTTAAATTAAACATTACATTTACAAAAGTTCCAAAAGAATAAAGACATTTCACATGTCATATTATGTATATAAACAGTGTTGTAACCATGTGCAAATAGTTAAAGTAGAAAAGGGAAAATCAACATAAATATGTGTTGTATTTACATGGTGTTTGTTCTTCACTGGTTGCCCTTTTCTTGTAGCAACAGGTCACACATCTTGCTGCTGTGATGGAACACTGTGGTATTTCACCCAGTAGATATGATGGGACTTTATCAGAATTGGGTTTGTTTATGAATTCTTTGTGGATCTGTGTAATCTGAGAGAAATATGGGGTCTCTAATATGGTCATACATTTGGCAGGAAGTTAGGAAGTGCAGCTTGGTTTCCACTTCATGTTGTGGGCAGTGTGCACATATCCTGTCTTCTCTTGAGAGCCAGGTCTGCCTACGGTGGCCTTTCTCAATAGCAAGGCTATGCTCACTGAGTCTATACATAGTCAAAGATTAATTTTGGGGCAGTCAGTTTCTGTTTTGACTAATTTAATAGAGAGGGTTAGGTCTGCTCTATACCAAATTAGCTTACCCCTGACTATGACCAGGGTTTGTTTGGGGATGGGTCGGCTTGCGTGTCTCTCTCTCTCTCTCTCTCTCTCTCTCTCTCTCTCTCTCTACAGGTGCACCTCTCTCTCTCTCTGAGCCCCTCAGCTCCTGAGTTGATTGGTGTTGTTGTCGCAGTGGGTGCTACAACCACTTGTGTTTGGAGGCCATGGAATCACGGAATGAGAACCATCTCTCCATCAGATACAAAGGCAGATGGAATGACAACAGAACAACAATATATTCTAGAACACTGAAGGGGTGAAATCAAAGGCATGATTTAAAATCCAATTCCACAGGATAGGTGGTTCTTAATTAATAAGCATTCTTGAACCCTTTTGTACAAAGGGGATTTGATTTTGTGTTCAAAGAATGATTGAATTCTGAATGAGTGTTATGAATAGGAAATGAATGGGATGATAGGTTTGTCTTTTCACCTTTTGAATGATTGTTATGAATAGGAAATGAATGGCGAGATTACTTTGTCTTTTCACCTTTTCTCTTAGACCCTTATTGAAAGGAGGATATAGATTGTTTGCCTGCTCCGGGGACTCTCTGATAGCCATTATATGGGGGCTAGTCTTGGACTGTAATTTCCACAAAACAATATCCATTATGATCTATCCTCTTTGTTTGTCCAGGAGACACTGTAAGTGTGTTTGTAGATGTTGCTATGCCTCTCCCTAGTTAGGCCTCCTAAACCTGCCAGTCATTATGTCTGACTAGCCAATAGACCATTGGTACTGTGGCTGTATATAGCCGCTAATCAAACTCTGAGCTCTACTGAGATCGTTAGTCTCTGGGCTGTAATCAAGATTGTTAGGTACTACTCCTACAGGAATAACCTGCTCCTACAGGAATAACCTGCTCCTACAGGAATGTACGATCATTATGTCTCGATCAATACTCTGCTACTTTCTTGTTACTTTTAAAACAATCGTTGTTAGGCTTATCTCTTGATGTACAGTGGGGAGAACAAGTATTTGATACACTGCCGATTTTGCAGAAAATCACATTGTATGATTTTTAAGTAATTAATTTGCATTTTATTGCATGACATAAGTATTTGATACATCAGAAAAGCAGAACTTAATATTTGGTACAATTAATATTTGGTGTAATTGCAGAGATCATACGTTTCCTGTAGTACTTGACCAGGTTTGCACACACTGCAGCAGGGATTTTGGCCCACTCCTCCATACAGATCCTTCAGGTTTCGGGGCTGTCGCTGGGCAATACGGATTTTCAGCTCCCTCCAAAGATTTTCTATTGGGTTCAGGTCTGGAGACTGGCTAGGCCACTCCAGGACCTTGAGATGCTTCTTACGGAGCCACTCCTTAGTTGCCCTGGCTGTGTGTTTCGGGTCGTTGTCATGCTGGAAGACCCAGCCACAACCCATCTTCAATGCTCTTACTGAGGGAAGGAGGTTGTTGGCCAAGATCTCGCAATACATGGCCCCATCCATCCTCCCCTCAATACGGTGCAGTCGTCCTGTCCCCTTTGCAGAAAAGCATCCCCAAAGAATGATGTTTCCACCTCCATGCTTCACGGTTGGGATGGTGTTCTTGGGGTTGTACTCATCCTTCTTCTTTCTCCAAACACGGCGAGTGGAGTTTAGACCAAAAAGCTCTATTTTTGTCTCATCAGACCACATGAACTTCTCCCATTCCTCCTCTGGATCATCCAGACGGTCATTGGCAAACTTCAGACGGGCCTGGACATGCGCTGGCTTGAGCAGGGGGACCTTGCGTGCGCTGCAGGATTTTAATCCATGACGGCATAGTGTGTTACTAATGGTTTTCTTTGAGACTGTGGTCCCAGCTCTCTTCAGGTCATTGACCAGGTCCTGCCGTGTAGTTCTGGGCTGATCCCTCACCTTCCTCATGATCATTGATGCCCCACGAGGTGAGATCTTGCATGGTGCCCCAGACCGAGGGAGATTGACCGTCATCTTGAACTTCTTCCATTTTCTAATAATTGCGCCAACAGTTGTTGCCTTCTCACCAAGCTGCTTGCCTATTGTCCTGTAGCCCATCCCAGCCTTGTGCGGGTCTACAATTTTATCCCTGATGTCCTTACACAGCTCTCTGGTCTTGGCCATTGTGGAGAGGTTGGAGTCTGTTTGATTGAGTGTGTGGACAGGTGTCTTTTATACAGGTAACGACTTCAAATAGGTGCAGGTAATACAGGTAATGAGTGGAGAACAGGAGGGCTTCTTAAAGAAAAACTAACAGGTCTGTGAGAGCCGGAATTCTTACTGGTTGGTAGGTGATCAAATACTTATGTCATGCAATAAAATGCTAATTAATTATTAAAAAATCATACAATGTGATTTTCTGGATTTTTGTTTTAGATTCCGTCTCTCACAGTTGAAGTGTACCTATGATAAAAATGACAGACCTCTACATGCTTTGTAAGTAGGAAAACCTGCAAAATCGGCAGTGTATCAAATACTTGTTCTCCCCACTGTATTCAGAGGCATTCAATATGGCTGTTGTAAAATGTATGTTTCGTATAACAGTTGGATGTAAATAGGTACTGAGATGAGAGGTGGAGAAACAAAGGCCTCAGCTGCAGCCTGACCAGTTCTTTACCTTCTTTAACCTGATAGAACCCCAGTCAGGCAGCCAGCCAACGGATACTGTTTGAACCCCAGTCAGGCAGCCAGCCAACGGATACTGTTTCAACCCCAGTCAGGCAGCCAGCCAACGGATACTGTTTGAACCCCAGTCAGGCAGCCAGCCAACGGATACTGTTTGAACCCCAGTCAGGCAGCCAGCCAACGGATACTGTTTGAACCCCAGTTAGGCAGCCAGCCAACGGATACTGTTTGAACCCCAGTCAGGCAGCCAGCCAACGGATACTGTTTAAACCCCAGTCAGGCAGCCAGCCAACGGATACTGTTTGAACCCCAGTCAGTGTCTGTCAGCCAGCCAACTGAGCACCGGGTAATACATCTATTAAAAGGCCTTCTGTACTCTGACTGGACAGGGAAATCACAGCAAGGCCTCATGAAGAATACATTATTAGACTTGAAATAGACAACGTCCTCCCCCTCTTACTTCATTACGAAGTCACGTTAGGGGAAAATAAATAGAACTTTACTCTTAATTGTGGGACAAGGTTTTTCGACAATCGTGACCTTGGTAGGAGAAGCTATTTGCATAAAGCCCCAGAAGACACTTACTGTCAGCCTGAAATCACTTTTCTCTAATGATTCATTCATGAAGAGAGAGTGGAGAGGGGAGCATTTCAGCACATTTCTTACAGGTACATCCCAGATGACCCCCTAAACCATTCTTACAGGTACATCCCAGATGACCCCCTAAACCATTCTTACAGGTACATCCCAGATGACCCCCTAAACCATTCTTACAGGTACATCCCAGATGACCCCCTAAACCATTCTTACAGGTACATCCCAGATGACCCCCTAAACCATTCTTACAGGTACATCCCAGATGACCCCCTAAACCATTCTTACAGGTACATCCCAGATGACCCCCTAAACCATTCTTACAGGTACATCCCAGATGACCCCCTAAACCATTCTTACAGGTACATCCCTGGAGGCAGTTAGTAAACTTTAAGAAAAAAGGTGGTTAGTATAACCGTATAAGGTGCTTTGGTTTGACCCCATGGGAGAACCCATTTTGGTGCTGTGTAGTACCATTTGCAGGTAGAACCCTCTATCTAAGTTTATGCATTGAGCCCCCTGTAAATGGTTCTATCTAGATCCCTCTATGAAGGGTTCTGCATAGAACCCTTTTATCCTCTAATGGTTTTTCCTAGAACACTCTATGAACAGTTCATCTTTGAAGGGTTCCACCAGCCTTATTAACCAGCCCTATGAGATCCCAGTTATACCCTTACACAGTGGTAATAGGAATCTCCTGGTTTGCAGGCCACATCAGGCCTGCAATTCAGCCAGAGTGAGGATATCCAATAATTGAACATTTTAATCACTGCCAGGATAGGGAAAAAAATGTATTATTGAGACTACCTAAATTATCTGAACTTGAACACCCAGCTCAGTAACGGATGCAGTCCAACTACTAACATATTGGATTAGTATAGAAGAAGGAATGTTATTTATCTCTGTACATCTGGGGGCCAAAAGTTTGGAATATTTATCATTCAAGGGTTTTTCTTTATTTTTACAATGTTTTACATTGTAGAATAAAAGTGAAGACATCAAATCTATGACATAACACATATGGAATCATGTAGTAACCAAAAAAGTCTTAAACAAATATATTTTATATTTGAGATTCTTCAAAGTAGCCACCCTTTGCCATGATGACATCTTTGCACAATCTTGGCATCTGTTACTCAACACAAATCACACTCCTCTGTTTATTACCACCAACACTGGGGTTCTTTTACACCACTGAGTGTTGAGTTAATTTGACTCATGAATCAACACTAGGTAAAACTGGCCTTTTATTCTCCTACTCTGCTAAATACAGTCACAGAAAACACACTGAGGTAAACACTGATACTCAGGCACTATTTAAAAGAAAGAGAAATACAATAGAAAATATCTGATTCAGAAGGGTTCTAGAACCCTTATTGCCTTCCAAAGAACCCCTCTTGCCTCCCAAAGAATCATCGAAGAACCCTTTCTTCCAAAAATGTTCTTAGGACGTTAAAGGTTCTAAGTAGAACCCTTTGTCTTACAAAGAACTTTCATCACCCAAATAAGGGTTCTTCAGACGAAAGTGGCTCTTGGTAGAACCCTATCCCTCGGTAAAGAACCCTTTTGGAACCCTTTCGTCCAACAGTGTACTTTCTGGTTTTGATCTTTTTCGGTTTTCATTTGTTTGGTCCCTGGTGAACACAACCCTGTCTCTTGTATCAGATGAGACGAATGTGTTGTGCCACATTCAGACGTACTGTATGACCTTATTACTTCCCCGTTCTGTTGTAGGCTGTTCAGGCAACCAGGAAGTGACAACCAGGAAGTGCCTTGAGGACAGCAGATGTTACAGAGCAGAATAGAAGAACATGCCTGAGAAATGGTTGCTGTATATTTTAGCATACACACAGAGGAAAACGCTCTGTTACTGTTGCCAAACACTTTACTTCTAAAATTCCAGGGGGGGGGGGGGGGGGGTGGTGCTCCATCTGCTGTTTCCTGAAGTCCACCATCATCTCCTTAGTTTTGTTGACGTTGAGTGAGAGGTAATCTTCCTGGCACCACAAATTCTTATTTTCAATGACGGCCTAGGAACAGTGGGTTAACTGCCTTGTTCAGGGGCAGAACGACAGATTTTTACCTTGTCAGCTCGGGGATTCGATCCAGCAACCTTTCGGTTACGGGCCCAACACTCTAACCACTGGGCTACCTGCCGCCCCAAACTTGATGATTGAGTTAGAGGTGTGCTGGGCCACACAGTCTTGGGTGAACATGGAGTACAGAAGGGGGCTGAGCACGCACCCTTGTGGGGTCCCAGTGTTGAGGATCAGCAAAGTGGAGGTGTTGTTTCCTGCCTTCACTGCCTGGAGGCGGCCCGTCAGGAAGGCCAGGACCCAGTTGCAGAGGGCGGGGTTCAGACCCAGGGCCTCGAGCTTGATGATGAGCTTGGAGGGTACTATGGTGTTGAATGCTGAGCTATAGTCAATGAACAGCTTTCTTACATAGGTATACCTCTTATCCAGATGGGATAGGGCAGAGTGTAATGTGGTGGAGATTGCATCATCTGTGTATCTATTGGGACTCTATGCAAATTGAAGTGGGTCTAGGGTGGCAGGTAAGGTGGAGGTAATATGATCCTTGACTAGTCTCTAAAAGCACTTCATGATGACAGAGGTGAGTGCTATGGGGCGATAGTCATTTAGTTCAGTTACCTTAGTTAGAACACACTAAACAAACAACAATCAAACAGAGATGCATGGGTAAACCACTTCTCCAATCTTTTTGGCTCTATAACAAAGAACAAACAGCAAAAACATATACATGATCAAATACAAATCTTAGAATCAACTATTAAAGACTACAAATACAAACCCTCCAACCCAAAAAGGTTGACCCCAATAACTACTGTGGGATATCCGTCAACAGCAACCTTGGGAAAATCCTCTGCATTATCATTAACAGCAGACTAGTTCATTTCCTCAGTGAAAACAATGTACTGAGCAAATGTCAAATCGTCTTTTTACCAAATTACCGTATGACAGACCACGTATTCACCCTGCACACCCTGATGGACAAACAAACAAACCAAAACAAGTCTTCTCATGCTTTGTTGATTTCCAAAAAGCTTTTGATTCAATTTGTCATGAGGGTCTGCTATACAAATTGATGGAATTTGGTGTTGGGGGAAAAACATACGAAATTATAAAATCCATGTACACACACATTTCTATCCACAGGGGCCATATGGTGAGACCAGGATGCAGCTTGAGCCCCACCCATCTACGCCATCAAAAGGAACATACAATTTGACATACCAATTAGGATCTGGCTAAAAATACTTGAATCAGTAATAGAACCCATTGCCCTTTATGGTTGTGAGGTCTGGGTTCTGCTCACCAACCAAGAATTCACAAAATGGGACAAACACCAAATTGAGACTCTGCATGCAGAATTCTGCAAAAATATCCTCAGTGTACAACGTAAAACACCAAATAATGCATACAGTGCAGAATTAGGCCGATACCCGATAATTATCAAAATCCAGAAAAGCCGTTAAATTCTACAACCACCTAAAAGGAAGAGATTCCCAAACCTTCCATAACAAAGCCATCACCTACAGAGAGATGAACCTGGAGAAGAGTCCCCTAAGCAAGCTGGTCCTGGGGCTTTGTTCACAAACACAAACAGACCCCACAGAGCCCCAGGACAGCAACACAATTAGACCCAACCAAATCATGAGAAAACAAAAAGAGAATTACTTGCACATTGTTACACACTGTATACAGCCATAATATTACATTTGAAATGTCTTTATTCCTTTGTAACCTTGTGTGTAATGTTTACTGTTCATTTTTTATTGTTTATTTCACTTTTGTTTATCATCTATTTCACTTGCTTTGGCAGTGTAAACACATTTTCCCCATGCCAATAAAGCCTTTTAAATTGAATTGAAATTGAGAGACAGAGAGTGATGGAGGGAAGCAGTGGACTGCCTGTGGCTGTGGAGATGAGAGAGAGAGAGAGAGAGAGGAAAGAAAATAAAAAAAGAATGGATGCGTGAGACAGAGTGGGAGAGATGGGTGAAAGAGATGGGTAAGAGATAGGGAGTGAAAGAGAGATGGGTAAGAGATATAGAGTGAAAGAGAGATGGGTGAGAGAGATATAGAGTGAAAGAGAGATGGGTGAGAGAGATATAGAGTGAAAGAGAGATGGGTGAGAGAGATGGGTAAGAGATATAGAGTGAAAGAGATGGGTGAGAGAGATATAGAGTGAAAGCGAGATTGAATGAAAAAGGAAAGAGAGAGTGTGATGTATCGATGCGAAAGAGGAGATGGAAGAGATGGAAGTAAGAAATATATAGGTGAGAGAAATGTTATCAGAATCACTCTCTCCATCCCCACAAGTTTACAGGACAAAGGGTGGGAAGCATAGACTCTAGACTGTAGGCTGCCTCCCAAATGGCACCTTAGTCCCTATAGTGTGCACTACTTTTGACTAGATGGGCATATGTTAAAAGTAGTGGGCTATATATGGAATAGGGTGCCATGTGGGACGCATTGTAGGCGTCATGATCTGCTACAGAACCGCTATCAATGATATTTCTGCCGTTATTATCTGTCTTTCAGTCTGCAACAGCTAATGAAAAACGACCTAAAGGTCTCCAGAGCTAAAGCCTGGGGCTGGTGTCCCAAATGGCACCGTATTCCTTATATAGTGCACTACGTTTGACCAGAACCCTATGGGCCCAAGTCAAAAGTAGTGCACTACATAGGGTATAGGGTGTTATTTGGGATGCGCCCTGGCTGTCAGAACCCCTCAATGGCAGCATCATATCCCTGTGCAGTGGCGCTCCTGTTCACTCCTATTCCACAGCCAAGCACACTGAGAAGTAGGCCACTTCAAGAAAAGATAGACACCTTGCATGACACTAGAAGGGAAACCAAGCGTGAATGCAGCTTTTTACAGATTGGAAATCCTTGCCACCTTTCTGTCCGAACCATCATGCAGTGTGTTTGTCACGCATGTAAATGCCATGTACGTCATGTGTGAATCATGTAGCTTTGCACATTTACATCACATTGTTGTCGTGTTTTCAAAGCTTTGATAGCATGGGCTGAAACACAGCTACTGAACATTATAATGAAGCATGTTTAAATTATGCAAATGTTAAAATACTTTATCTAAATAAATAATCTGATCTTCGTACTTTATAAATAGTTGATATCACTAGGCAGGTCAAAACTCCATCCCACCACAACAGGCAAACATTTCAGGAGGACTTTTCAAACAGCTCTAACACTAAAAGGGCATTATCTAATTTTCACAATTTCACATTATTAATCCAACCTGATAGTGTGGAAAATAACAAAACATTAGGAACACCTGTTCTTTCTGAAGAGGAAGACCTGACTGATCAGGTGAAAGCTATGATCACTTATTGATGTCACTTGTTAAATCCACTTCAATCAGTGTAGATGAAGGGGAAGAGACAGGTTAAATATTGTGTATGTGTGCCCTTCAGATGGGCAGACAAAAGATTTAAGTGCCTTTGAACGAGGTTTGATCGTTTTTCAAACTCAACATATTGAGATGCATCCAATGCAAAACCACAGGCAGATTGTTATGGAGATTTCTGCGGGGGCAACCTTAGGGGCAACTAGACATAAAACCTCAACCTGTTTGAAGATTGTCACACTTTTTTAGTTGAACAGCGTACCACTTATCTTAAAACCCCAATACCATTTCATTACTTCCCATACAAAAAAAATACTCGTGAAATTGAAAGTACTTTTTTCATATGTTGAGTTGATATTTTCACATATGAAAACATTTGAAATCAAAATAGACACGTAAAATAGCGGCGGAGGTAAAGGCAGCCATTTTACAAGGGCCTAACAAATTGTGCTATTATGTGTGTTTTTTCACGTTATTTGTAACTTATTTTGTACATGTTTCTGCCACCGTATCTTATAACAGAATAGAGATTATGGTTATCAGGACAGCAATTACTCACCTCGGACTGGACAATTATTTTTTTTTCAATGAGCCCGACTCGGAGGATGTACTTCAGACACCCGACAAGGCCCAAATCCACGTCATTGGCAGGAGAAAGAGACGGCGGTATCGGGGACGGAGGTAAGGATTCACCGACGGAGAGTGGGAATTTACCTTTACCAACTAGCCAACGTACAAGACAAGGTACGATCACGAATATCCTACCAACGGGACATTAAAAACTGTAATATCTTATGTTTAACCGAGTCGTGGCTGAATGACGACATGGATAACATTCAGCTGGCGGGATATACGCTGCACCGGCTAGATAGAACAGCAGACTCCGGTAAGACAAGGGGGGGGGGGGTGGTCTGTGTATATTTGTAAACAACAGCTGGTACACGAAATCTAAGGAAGTCTCTAGATTTTTCTCACCTGAAGTAGAGTACCTCATGATAAGCTGTACACTATTTACCAAGAGAGTTTTCATCTATATTTTTCGTAGATGTTTATTTACCACCACAAACGAATGCTGGCACTAAAACAGCACTCAGTCAGCTGTATAAGGCAATAAGCAAAAAGGAAAAAGCCCAACAAGAACAGGTCAACATTCACAAGGCCGCAGGGCCAGACGGATTACCAGGACGTGTACTCCGAGCATGTGCTAACCAACTGGCAAGTGTCTCCACTGACATTTTCAACATGTCCCTGATTGAGTCTGTAATACCAAAATGTTTCAATCAGACCACCATAGTCCCTGTGCCCAAGGTAACCTGCCTAAATGATAAATGTTTTGATAGGCTGGTCATGGCTCACATCAACACCATTATCCCAGAAACCCTAGACCCACCCCACCGCACAAACAGATCCACAGTTGATGAAGCCCGACAGGATGCTCTCAATTGTGCATCTGTAGAAGTTTGTTTGGGTAATAAGCCAAATTTCTTTGCCTCCTGATGTTGAAGAGGCTCTGTTGCACCTTCTTCACCACACTGTCTGTGAGGGTGGACCATTCCAGTTTGTCAGTGATGTGTACGCCGAGGAACTTGAAGCTTTCCACCTTCTCCACTGCGGTCCCATCGATGTGGATAGGGGGGGTGCTCCCTCTGCTGTTTCCTGAAGTCCACGATCATCTCAAAGTGTTGATAATACTGATTAAATAGAGCCGTGAGTGTATTGTTTCATGTAACAGGATGCTACAGTTCAAAGTGTTGGTAATACTGATTAAATAGAGCCGTGAGTGTATTGTTTCATGTAACAGGATGCTACAGTTCAAAGTGTTGGTAATACTGATTAAATAGAGCCGTGAGTGTATTGTTTCATGTAACAGGATGCTACAGTTCAAAGTGTTGGTAATACTGATTAAATAGAGCCGTGAGTGTATTGTTTCATGTAACAGGATGCTACAGTTCAAAGTGTTGGTAATACTGATTAAATAGAGCCGTGAGTGTATTGTTTCATGTAACAGGATGCTACAGTTCAAAGTGTTGGTAATACTGATTAAATAGAGCCGTGAGTGTATTGTTTCATGTAACAGGATGCTACAGTTCAAAGTGTTGGTAATACTGATTAAATAGAGCCGTGAGTGTATTGTTTCATGTAACAGGATGCTACAGTTCAAAGTGTTGGTAATACTGATTAAATAGAGCCGTGAGTGTATTGTTTCATGTAACAGGATGCTACAGTTCAAAGTGTTGGTAATACTGATTAAATAGAGCCGTGAGTGTATTGTTTCATGTAACAGGATGCTACAGTTCAAAGTGTTGGTAATACTGATTAAATAGAGCCGTGAGTGTATTGTTTCATGTAACAAGATGCTACAGTTCAAAGTGTTGGTAATACTGATTAAATAGAGCCGTGAGTGTATTGTTTCATGTAACAGGATGCTATAGTTCAAAGTGTTGGTAATACTGATTAAATAGAGCCGTGAGTGTATTGTTTCATGTAACAGGATGCTACAGTTCAAAGTGTTGGTAATACTGATTAAATAGAGCCGTGAGTGTATTGTTTCATGTAACAGGATGCTACAGTTCAAAGTGTTGGTAGTCTGGAATTTCTAATTTAGGTGTGATTCATTTAAACAATTATTATCCATTATCCAACACAGTAACATTGACAAATGATTGTGATGTTCAATGCAAAACACTAAAAATATTGTCACATACACCAGATAGGTGCAATGAAGTGTGTTGTTTTATAGGGTCAGCAATAGTAGTACGCGCCCCTGGAACAAATTAAGGTTAAGTGACTTGCTCGAGGGCACATCGGAAGATTTATCAACTTGTTGGCTTGGGTATTCAAACCCAGCAGCCTTTGTTACTGGCCCAACGCTTTTACCACTAGGCTCCCTGCCTCCCTCAGAAGTGTGCCTCTCATATCATTGTTACTCTGCAACTGCCTGCCTGTCTGGTTTAGACATGTTATGTTATCAATAAGTAGAGAACTGACTTGATTAAAAGGTCTGGGGCTCTATAGGTCTGGTCTTTATAGGTCTGGTCTTTATAGGTCTGGTCTTTATAGGTCTGGTCTCTAAAGGTCTAGTCTCTAAAGGTCTAGTCTCTAAAGGTCTAGTCTCTAAAGGTCTGGTCTCTATAGGTCTGGGGCTTTATAGGTCTGGTCTATATAGGTCTGGTCTCTAAAGGTCTAGTCTCTAAAAGTCTAGTCTCTAAAGGTCTAGTCTCTAAAGGTCTGGTCTCCAGCTGGAAGGTTCCGACACAACCTGCAATCTCAAGTATCATTTTATCACCGCTAATCAGATGGACTTTCTTTAACTTTAATCTGGCATAATAAGAAGCTTGTATCCAGATTATACTGTCAGTATCTTTATTAGAGTCTCGTGTAGCTCAGAAGGTAGAGCATGGCACTTGCAATGCCAGGGTTGTGGGTTTGATTCCCATGGGGGACCTGTATGAAAAAAATAAAAAATGCATTAACTAACTGTAAATTGCTCTGGATGAGAGTGTCTGCTAAATGACTAGAATGTAGATGTAGAAAACACAGACAGCCCTGCAGGTTGATTCTAGTTGATGATCCCTGGTATTATGTATATGTTGTTTGGCTATGGTAAGTAGAACTTTCCACGTTTAAGTATGACCAAGTTTGTAGCCTATGCTTATGTCCCTGTACACTCCAGGCATGGAATTGAAAGGTCGGATCAGCACTCTCCCTTAATGTGTCACCAGTTTAAAAATCAACTCTCTGCTTCATCTTTGAATTCCCTCTGACGTGACAGTTGGACTGCACATGGCATCACACTGTAGTAGTTAACAGATAGCACTGACATTTCCCCACTACAGACCCTCTGGGCTCCAATTTCAACAGCTGTTATCTCCAACCTTCTTCACTCTGGAGATGTGGCGCTGTGAGGTGCAAGGAAACAGAAATGCCCATGAATCTAAATCTAAGGGCTTCATCCCAAATGGCACCCTATTTCCTATATAGTGCACTACTTTTGACCAGAGATCCGGTTATTTAGGTAATAGTGTGCCATTTGGAACACACTCAATTAATCTGACACCAACCATAGGGATCCTTTTATAGACCTGGTCAATCTGCTGGTACATTCAGCTTTGACACGGCAGGGAGCCGGTCGGGCTGCAGGCTTCGGCCATGACTAATACTGCCATCTGTAATAGCAGGCAGCAGTACAACATTACACGTTCTTAGAGAATAGGAGCTAGCCACACCACCATGCTACACATTACACGTTCTTAGAGAATAGGAGCTAGCCACACCACCATGCTACACATTACACATTCTTAGAGAATAGGAGCTAGCCACACCACCATGCTACACATTACACGTTCATAGAGAATAGGAGCTAGCCACACCACCATGCTACACATTACACATTCATAGAGAATAGGAGCTAGCCACACCACCATGCTACACATTACACATTCATAGAGAATAGGAGCTAGCCACACCACCATGCTACACATTACACATTCATAGAGAATAGGAGCTAGCCACACCACCAACATGCTACACATTACACATTCATAGAGAATAGGAGCTAGCCACACCACCAACATGCTACACATTACACATTCATAGAGAATAGGAGCTAGCCACACCACCATGCTACACATTACACATTCATAGAGAATAGGAGCTAGCCACACCACCATGCTACACATTACACATTCATAGAGAATAGGAGCTAGCCACACCACCATGCTACACATTACACATTCATAGAGAATAGGAGCTAGCCACACCACCATGCTACACATTACACATTCATAGAGAATAGGAGCTAGCCACACCACCATGCTACACATTACACATTCATAGAGAATAGGAGCTAGCCACACCACCATGCTACAAATTACACATTCATAGAGAATAGGAGCTAGCCACACCACCATGCTACACATTACACATTCATAGAGAATAGGAGCTAGCCACACCACCATGCTACACATTACACATTCATAGAGAATAGGAGCTAGCCACACCACCATGCTACACATTACACATTCATAGAGAATAGGAGCTAGCCACACCACCAACATGCTACACATTACACATTCATAGAGAATAGGAGCTAGCCACACCACCATGCTACACATTACACATTCATAGAGAAAAGGAGCTAGCCACACCACCATGCTACACATTACACATTCATAGAGAATAGGAGCTAGCCACACCACCATGCTACACATTACACATTCATAGAGAATAGGAGCTAGCCACACCACCATGCTACACATTACACATTCATAGAGAATAGGAGCTAGCCACACCACCATGCTACACATTACACATTCATAGAGAATAGGAGCTAGCCACACCACCATGCTACACATTACACATTCATAGAGAATAGGAGCTAGCCACACCACCAACATGCTACACATTACACATTCATAGAGAATAGGAGCTAGCCACACCACCAACATGCTACACATTACACATTCATAGAGAATAGGAGCTAGCCACACCACCATGCTACACATTACACATTCATAGAGAAAAGGAACTAGCCACACCACCATGCTACACATTACACATTCATAGAGAAAAGGAGCTAGCCACACCACCATGCTACACATTACACATTCATAGAGAATAGGAGCTAGCCACACCAACATGCTACACATTACACATTCATAGAGAAAATGAACTAGCCACACCAACATGCTACACAAGACAGATTCATAGAGAATAGGAGCTAGCCACACCAACATGCTACACAAGACAGATTCATAGAGAATAGGAGCTAGCCACACCACCAACATGCTACACATTACACATTCATAGAGAAAAGGAGCTAGCCACACCACCAACATGCTACACATTACACATTCATAGAGAAAAGGAGCTAGCCACACCACCAACATGCAACACATTACACATTCATAGAGAAAAGGAGCTAGCCACACCGCCAACATGCTACATCTATCGCTGTGTAGTAGCAGAGTTGCAAAGAAAAAGCCATATATCAGACTGGCCAATAAAAATAAAAGATTAAGATGGGCAAAATTAACACAGACACTGGACAGAGAAAGATATGGCTTTTTCTTTGCAACTCTGCCTAGAAGGCCAGCATCCTGGAGTCTCCTCTTCACTGTTGACGTTGAGACTGGTGTTTTGCGGGTACTATTTAATGAAGCTGAAAATAGACACTCTAATGTACTTGTCCTCTTGCTCAGTTGTGCACCGGGGCCTCCCACTCCTCTTTCTATTCTGGTTAGAGCCAGTTTGTGCTGTTCTGTGAAGGGAGTAGTACACAGCGTTGTACGAGATCTTCAGTTTCTTAGCAATTTCTCGCATGGAATAGCCTTAATTTCTCAGAACAAGAATAGTTTCAGAAGAAAGTTATTTGTTTCTGGCCATTTTGAGCCTGTAATCGAACCCACAAATGCTGATGCTCCAGATACTCAACTAGTCTAAATAAGGCAGGTTTTATTGCTTCTTTAATCAGCACAACAGTTTTCAGCTGTGCTAACATAATTGCAAAAGGGTTTTCTATTGATCAATTAGCCTTTTAAAATGATCAACTTGGATTAGCTAACACAACGTGCCATTGGAACACAGGAGTGATGGTTGCTGATAATGGGCCTCTGTTCGCCTATGTAGATATTCCATAAAAAATCAACCGTTTCCAGCTACAATAGTCATTTACAACATTAACAATGTCTACACTGTATTTCTGATCAATTTGATGTTATTTTAATTAAAATTTAAAAATGTGCTTTTCTTTCAAAAACAAGGAAATGTCTAAGTGACTCCAAACTTTTGAACGGTAATGTATGTATAATGTATTTGTCTTTTAATGCAGTCATTTCAGTTTTCATCTCAGTTTTCATCTCAGTTTTCATCTCATTTTTCATTTGAAGCATGTTTGTAACAATTGTTAAGACATTGACAACTTTGTATTTGTAGTCATCGTCGTTATCGGTGGTCATACCACCTCCATGCTGCTGTCTGACAGCTCTATGTCCTAATGGTCCTACCACCTCCATGCTGCTGTCTGACAGCTCTATGTCCTAATGGTCCTACCACCTCCATGCTGCTGTCTGACAGCTCTATGTCCTAATGGTCCTACCACCTCCATGCTGCTCTCTGACAGCACTATGTCCTAATGGTCCTACCACCTCCATGCTGCTCTCTGACAGCTCTATGTCCTAATGGTCCTACCACCTCCATGCTGCTCTCTGACAGTTGTATATCCCAATAGTTCCACCACCTCCATGCTGCTCTCTGACAGCTCTATGTCCTAATGGTCCTACTACCTCCATGCTGCTCTCTGACAGTTGTATGTCCCAATAGTTCCACCACTTCCATCCAGTGTTTTGGTGATTCCTTCCTCTCCTCCCCCACAGCTGTGCATCCAGACCACCACTCTCTGTATCTCTATGAACCTCACTGCCTCTTGTTCCACCACCAACTCTCCTCCTCTCTGTCCTGTCTCCCCCACAGCTGTACATCCAGACCACCACCCTCTGTATCTCTATGAATCTCAGTGCCTCAGTGGCTTTAGGGATGCTCTACATGCCTAAAGTCTACGTCATCATCTTCCACCCGGAGCTTAACGTCCAGAAGAGGAAGAGGAGCTTCAAGGCGGTGGTGACGGCCGCGTCCCTGACCACACGCCTCTCACACAAGACCTGCGACAGGCCCAACGGAGAGGCCAAGACGGAACTGTGTGAAAACATTGATCCAAACAGTAAGTATCACCAAACCAGGGCCTGTATTCACAAAGCGTCTCAGAGTAGCAGTGCTGATCTAGGAGTATGAGTGCTGATCTAGGAGTATGAGTGCTGATCTGCAGCAATCCTACTATATATCTATAATATAATCTATATACAGAGTGCAAATGTAGTGCAAAATGCAGTAAGGTTAGGAAGGTAAATGAATATGCTCTGCTGCCATATTTAAATGCATCTCATCTAGTTGAAGTGCTGCAATGTGAAAGCAACTCTGTGTGCAAGTCCTCATAGGTCATTGCCTGCCTCAGCCATGGGCACATCTGCTTCATCCTGATCTTCCATTGGAATGCTGCTTCAGGTAGTTGTGCAGTACAGCTGTAGCAATGATCACCTTGTAGCATCTTCTTGGCTTGAAACAAAGTGTATTGCGTAAACACTGGAATGGATTTTTCCTTACTCCAAATATACCCTCGACCATCCCTCTAGTGAGGATATGAGCTCTGTTGTATCTTTGCTGCTCAGCTGTTGTGGGATTTATGTATGGAGTGAATAAAAGGTTACTCTGACCATATCCACTGTCACCTAGTAGTAGTCCACTATGGTGTCCTCTCTGAAACTGAGCACACAATGAAGAGTTTAGAAGTATCCTTGAATCGTGAGTTGCACCTTTCCAACGCGCAAAAATGTTTGAAAACTCTAAATTAGGAGTGCATACAACCTGAACATTGATGGAAAACCAGTTCTTACAGTTCCTGTCCTCCTCAGCATCAGGAGTTGATGGACACTTGATGGGAACATGACATCCATCTGTACAGCCAATCACTCCTGGGAAGTGCCCATAATCATAGAACTGCACTTTATAGTTTGCTTGGCCAGCAGCATCAGGAAACTTGATGTAAAGACTCCTCAGTTATATTCTACACACAGTTGCTTCACTGGCACCACACAAAACACCAGTTTTACAATGAAAGATTCCAGATGCCAAAAACCTCAAAGTGATCAGAACTTGGAGAGAATTGGGTTAAGCCTTCCTCTTTGAGACAGAGAGGAAAGTCTAGGCTCAAGCAAATATATAATCTCCAATGCATTTTCTTTGTACGTACAAAAGCGGTCTGGAAAAGCTATTTCATCAGTCCTGGTTTGGCTGGCCTCTGTAGTGCATGTTGGTCTTCATGCAGATATTCCAAATAGTCCTTGCTCCCTCACAAACAGTACTGAGCAGAAGTTAAACCTGCCTCATTGAAGGATTAATTTAAATTCAATTTAGTCCTAGATTAGATCTAATCCTCCCTCTTGCAATCGGCTTTGTTTAATCCAGAACAGGCAAAATGTACGCCTATTTTAAGATAAGTCTGTGCAAGTCGCTTTGATTTAAGACAGCTCAAACAGGCATTTTAGTCTGGGACTAGGCTTAAGCCTTGTCTGTGAAACCAGCCCTATATATGTGTGTCCCAAATGGCACCATATTCACTACATAGTGCACTACTTTTGACCAGTTCCTGATAAAAAAGTAGTGCAACATTTTCTAATTTCATTGGAACACAGGGTGACAATCTGCAGTTACACTCATAAACACATTATTAGTTCATTCCCATCTGTTTTTAATGGAAATGCTTTTCCAATGTTTTATATAAAAGTATCACTGCAGATATTATGACTTACATCTATTGTAATGTTTTATTTGCACTCAACAACCTGAAGATGTATAGCATGGTTGTTATCAATTCCTCAGATGTGTTCCTCATATTAGTTTTAGTATCTAAATGTTTGATGTAATATAACTGAATAACTCCATAATGTTTTACCTCACCATCCTGCAGCATAGGCGACATAACTACAATGGTTAAATGTCACTATTTGGACATAATGAGAGCATGTTGTAAAATAGCATGTGAAGGAGGACCATGCAACAGTTAATTACAACACCCAAAATGGATGCTGTTGGTCATACAGAAATGAAAATGGGTTCATCCGAAATGGCAACCTAGTCATTATATAGACACTTTATAGGGAATAGAATGCCATTTGGGACACATTCTATAAGAATGAATGTGTCCTCCCACAAGCTTTACTCTAGCCCCGTTTATTACCTGGTTCTAACATGCGTCTGTTGTCCTTATCTCCTTATAGCAGGAGTGGGAACGAGAGAATAAAAATGCCCAGTTTATTCAGAGCTGGAGTAGGAACTGGAGAACCCAATACCCTGTTTATTCAGAGCTGGAGTAGGAACTGGAGAACCCAATACCCTGTTTATTCAGAGCTGGAGTAGGAACTGGAGAACCCAATACCCTGTTTATTCAGAGCTGGAGTAGGAACTGGAGAACCCAATACCCTGTTTATTCAGAGCTGGAGTAGGAACTGGAGAACCCAGTGCCCTGTTTATTCAGAGCTGGAGTAGGAACGGGAGAACCCAGTGCCCTGTTTATTCAGAGCTGGATGCAGTATTGGGTGACCATCCCACCACCATCCCACCACCATCCCACCACCATCCCACCACCATCCCACCACCATCCCACCACCATCCCACCACCATCCCACCACCATCCCACCACCATCCCACCACCATCCCACCACCATCCCACCACCATCCCACCACCATCCCACCATATTCTGGATATTGCTAAGACAATATTGAGGAAAAGCTGCTGAGCGCTTTATTAACTTTTTTTGTAATATGAATAGTCTAATTCAGTTGATACATCAGAAAATAATAGTGTTATAGTACAGTGGCTTTTCTATGGAA
Source organism: Thymallus thymallus (assembly GCA_023634145.1). Classification (NCBI taxonomy): domain Eukaryota; kingdom Metazoa; phylum Chordata; class Actinopteri; order Salmoniformes; family Salmonidae; genus Thymallus; species Thymallus thymallus. The sequence continues at coordinate 2,131,738 of CM042409.1, forward strand.
ATGTTCTGGCTATGTTAGGCCTCCACAGTAGACCTTGATCTGAAGGTACAGGGGAACATTAGGCCTCCACAGTAGACCTTGATCTGAAGGTACAGGGGAACATTAGGCCTCCACAGTAGACCTTGATCTGAAGGTACAGGGGAACATTAGGCCTCCACAGTAGACCTTGATCTGAAGGTACAGGGGAACATTAGGCCTCCACAGTAGACCTTGATCTGAAGGTACAGGGGAACATTAGGCCTCCACAGTAGACCTTGATCTGAAGGTACAGGGGAACATTAGGCCTCCACAGTAGACCTTGATCTGAAGGTACAGGGGAACATTAGGCCTCCACATCTGAACGTCTATATAGATATTCCATAAGACATCAGCCATTTCCAGCTACAATAGTCATTTGCAACATTAACTATGTCTACACTGTATTTCGGATCAGTTTATTTTAATGGACAAAAAATGTGATTTTCTTTAAAAAAACAGAACATTTCTAAGTGACTCCAAACTTTTGAACGGCAGTGAAGGTCCAAGGTTGGAGTTAAAACCTACAGAAGGGTACTCTCCAGGAACAGGGTTGGAGTTAAAACCTAAAGGAGGGTACTCTCCAGGAACAGGGTTGGAGTTAAAACCTAAAGGAGGGTACTCTCCAGGAACAGGGTTGGAGTTAAAACCCACAGAAGGGTACTCTCCAGAAACAGGGTTGGAGTTAAAACCCACAGAAGGGTACTCTCCAGGAACAGGGTTGGAGTTAAAACCCACAGAAGGGTACTCTCCAGGAACATGGTTGGAATTAAAACCTTGTCTGTGCCCAATAATGTCTGTACCCTGTTTTGTGTTGCTACCATGTTGTTGTCATGTTGTGTTGCTACCATGCTGTGTTGTCATGTGTTGCTGCCTTGCTATGTTGTTGTCTTAGGTCTCTCTTTAGATAGTGTTGTTTTGTCTCTTGTCGTGATGTGTGTTTGTGCAGGTATCTCTGGAACCTGAAATGAATGGCATGATACCTATACTAATCCACATCAATTTATTATAGCATTTTATGGAGTAAGTGTGGGTATTAACATGTTTTATGTTGTCCTGTCCAGGAGGTGTCCGGTACATCAAGCTGTCTCACTACAGAAACAGGAGATAGACTAGTGTCCTGTCCAGGAGGTGTCTGGTACATCAAGCTGTCTCACTACAGAAACAGGAGATAGACTAGTGTCCTGTCCAGGAGGTGTCCTGTACATCAAGCTGTCTCAATACAGAAACAGGAGATAGACTAGTGTCCTGTCCAGGAGGTGTCCGGTACATCAAGCTGTCTCACTACAGAAACAGGAGATAGACTAGTGTCCTGTCCAGGAGGTGTCCTGTACATCAAGCTGTCTCACTACAGAAACAGGAGATAGACTAGTGTCCTGTCCAGGAGGTGTCCTGTACATCAAGCTGTCTCAATACAGAAACAGGAGATAGACTAGTGTCCTGTCCAGGAGGTGTCCTGTACATCAAGCTGTCTCACTACAGAAACAGGAGATAGACTAGTGTCCTGTCCAGGAGGTGTCCTGTACATCAAGCTGTCTCACTACAGAAACAGGAGATAGACTAGTGTCCTGTCCAGGAGGTGTCCTGTACATCAAGCTGTCTCACTACAGAAACAGGAGATAGACTAGTGTCCTGTCCAGGAGGTGTCCTGTACATCAAGCTGTCTCACTACAGAAACAGGAGATAGACTAGTGTCCTGTCCAGGAGGTGTCCTGTACATCAAGCTGTCTCAATACAGAAACAGGAGATAGACTAGTGTCCTGTCCAGGAGGTGTCCTGTACATCAAGCTGTCTCACTACAGAAACAGGAGATAGACTAGTGTCCTGTCCAGGAGGTGTCCTGTACATCAAGCTGTCTCACTACAGAAACAGGAGATAGACTAGTGTCCTGTCCAGGAGGTGTCCTGTACATCAAGCTGTCTCACTACAGAAACAGGAGATAGACTAGTGTCCTGTCCAGGAGGTGTCCGGTACATCAAGCTGTCTCACTACAGAAACAGGAGATAGACTAGTGTCCTGTCCAGGAGGTGTCCTGTACATCAAGCTGTCTCACTACAGAAACAGGAGATAGACTAGTGTCCTGTCCAGGAGGTGTCTGGTACATCAAGCTGTCTCACTACAGAAACAGGAGATAGACTAGTGTCCTGTCCAGGAGGTGTCCGGTACATCAAGCTGTCTCACTACAGAAACAGGAGATAGACTAGTGTCCTGTCCAGGAGGTGTCCTGTACATCAAGCTGTCTCACTACAGAAACAGGAGATAGACTAGTGTCCTGTCTCAAAGAGCTTTGCACACCTGCATTTTACAATATTTATTAAAATTCTTCAAGCTCTGTCAAGTTGGTTTGTCGATCATTACTAGACAGCCATTTTAAAGTCTTGCCTTCGATTGACGAGACGATTTACCCATAAACATTCAATGTTGTCTTTGTTAGCAACTCCAGTGTATATTTGGCCTTGTGTTTTAGGTTAACTGAACCAGGTTTTTATCCAGGATTTTGCCTGTGCTTAGCTTTATTCCGTTTATTTTTTATCCTGAAAAACTCCCCAGTCCTTAACGATGACAAGCATACCCATAACATGATGCAGCACCACCATGCTTGAAAATATGAAGACCAGTAATCAGTGATGTGTTGTGTTGGATTTACCCCAAATATAACACTTTGTATTCAGGACAGAAAGTTAATTCCCTTGCCACATTTTCTGCAGTATTACTTTAGTGCCTTGTTGCAAACAGGAAGCATGTTTTGTAATAGTTTTATTCTGTACAGACTTCCTTCTTTTCACTCTGTCATGTAGGTTAGTATAGTGGAGTAACTACAGTGAGTTAGGAAGGATGCCTGTATGTTTGTAGTGGCTGTTCAGCTTTTCATTTTTTATTCAAGAATTGTGAAAAACATGATTTCCACTTCAAAATGATGGGGTATTGTGTGTAGGCCAAAACAATATAATTGTAATCAATTTTATATTCAGGCTTTAACACAACAAAATGTGGAATAAGTCAAGGGGTGTGAATACTTTGTTAAGGCATTGTGTGTGAGGTGGTGCGTAATATAGTTTCCTGTTAGATACCTCAACAGTCAGATGAAGAGTTGTTTCCCCTATTGTTCTGTCAACGTTGTCCCTGCAGTTATAGCTATTCCAGCATGTACCACTTTCCTGCTACTGTTGTGCATTTGTCCAGTACGAACACATAGTCTACCCTCATACTCAATATACTATCTATTTTATTTAAAAACTAAAACACATAGCCCCTAATCGCAATACTATTTTGTGTCAGATCATGATGACTTGCTCATACCACCACTATGCTACACTCCTCCAAAAGAAATAAGAACAATTCTGAACCATTATAGCTATGTGAAAAACATATTCTTCTTATCTCCTCTCCAGGTCCAGCAGCAAAGAAGAAATATGTGAGCTACAATGACATTGTGATCTGAGCCGGTTATCAGAGAGAAGGACATGGTGGATGGAGATGCTTGGTCTCCTACCCCTCCAGCCCTTCTGGCAACATAAAGGAAATCCTAACTATGTTTATATCCATGTTTCTTTAATGCCCACTCACACCCCAGAACCCTCAGAACCCCCCGGAACCCTGAAACTCCAGAACAAGACAGGGACAATGGGTGGGTTCTGAGTTTTAGACCTTTCCTTTTAACCAGATGATTCTGTCTGGTTAACTGGCATTTTATCATGGTTACGATGGAATGGAAATGACCAAAAAGATACAGCTAGAGGGGAGAACTTCATCAAGACGGACAGTTCTGATGGGATTTAAACAATATACAGATCATTTGTTTAACTAAATGATTTCAGAGAAAATGCTGCATGGGACAATGCCCAGCCCCTGCCTGCTGGTTTGTACAAACCCCTTGTGTTCCTCCTCAAGATTAGAATGAGTCTCTGCAGACCCCTCAGAGCTGGCCCCCCACTCCCTAGAGGTGTGTCTCTACAGGTATGCTGGCTGCAGCAGGAGGACTACCTGTGCTGGAGGACTACCTGTACTGGGGGACTCAGCTGTACTGGAGGACTCACCTGTACTGGAGGACTACCTCTACTGGAGGACTCACCTGTACTGGAGGACTACCTGTACTGGAGGACTACCTCTACTGGAGGACTACCTGTACAGGAGGACTACCTCTACTGGAGGACTCACCTGTACTGGAGGACTACCTGTACAGGAGGACTCACCTGTACAGGAGGACTCGCCTGTACAGGAGGACTCGCCTGTACAGGAGGACTCACCTGTACTGGAGGACTACCTCTACTGGAGGACTCACCTGTACTGGTGGACTACCTCTACTGGAGGACTACCTCTACTGGAAGACTACCTGTACAGGAGGACTACCTGTACTGGAGGACTACCTGTACAGGAGGACTCGCCTGTACAGGAGGACTCACCTGTACTGGAGGACTACCTCTACTGGAGGACTACCTGTACAGGAGGACTACCTGTACAGGAGGACTCGCCTGTACAGGAGGACTCACCTGTACTGGAGGACTACCTCTACTGGAGGACTACCTGTACAGGAGGACTACCTGTACAGGAGGACTCGCCTGTACAGGAGGACTCACCTGTACAGGAGGACTACCTGTACAGGAGGACTCGCCTGTACAGGAGGACTCGCCTGTACAGGAGGACTACCTGTACTGGAGGACTACCTGTACTGGAGGACTACCTGTACTGGAGGACTACCTGTACTGGAGGACTACCTGTACCTGCCTGTACCTACCATGGGGCTGTTTCTTGTCTTTTAATGTCCTTCCAAACTGCAAGTTTTCCAGAATTCCTGTTGAAATAAGTGTGTGGTTCTGTTAGATAAAGATGTGTGGTTCTGTTAGATAAAGGTGTGTGGTTCTGTTAGATAAAGGTGTGTGGTTCTGTTAGATAAAGGTGTGTGGTTCTGTTAGATAAAGGTGTG